>JAABOM020033018.1:0-17224 GCA_011800125.2 Solanum clarkiae
TAAATTTTTACCCGCAAAATTCACTTGATTCCATACTCACGCACCATAAGTTAGTAAAATTTAAAATATGCCTCAATTACAACAATTTTCTCGAATGAGTAATTGACCTCCTTTTAGTTAATTACGGTGTCTAACAGGATAATTGAGTTAGGTTCACTTTAATTATGATTGGTATTGATTTAGAATTTTATACTAGTTATGTGAGAAAAATAAACCATCCTAATTGTTGAGTTGTGGTCAGTGGCTTGTTATTAAAATTGGGTTCATGGGTTAGTCTATAGCTTGAAAATCACTCATGATTTGTAAATCTGTCAAGGCTCAATTTGAAAGTTCAGTTAATAATGGTTGATCTTGATGGAATGATCTTAAAAAGGAGCTTATCTTCCTTCTCCTTCTTTATGTTCAAGGACGAACATAATTTTTAGTGGTGGATAATGTAACAACCCTCTCTCTCCATTTTTTTAAATTTAATTTTTTAGGTGGAGAGATACATTATCATAAAATATTAGTTCTAGAAGGAAATTGAATGGAAGGTGATTCAACCTTTCACTTGGGTGGAAATAACATTAGGTGGAAGAATTCTTTTTCCATAAAATAAATGTCCCATTTGACAATTATTAGTTCCAATAGGGATATTAAATTGTCATCTTTGTATTATAAAAAGGGACAAAAGGGGGGTGGAAACAATCAACCAAATGTAGAAGCAACGTAACAAGTTTTAGAAGACCTACTGGTAAGTCTTCATCAACTTAAAATACTATTGGTAGGGAAACAATCAAGTATTTTGGTTTTCAATTCTCTTGACTTGCTTTTATATGTGATTAGTGTAATATTACATATATAACTAATTCGTTTACTAAAGACAAGAGTATAATATAAGTGATTCCCCAAAATAATACATATCACCATTGGTTTCCTGGCAACACTTTGGATGATATCATTTTGTAATTTTATTATAATGATGATATGTTGAGATATTGGTAATTAAATAATAAGTATGTTGTATTATATTAACATTGTTAGAATTATAATATTTGGAGGAATAAAGACTTAGTCCTAGACATAAAAAAATTGAGTACTTGACTATAGATTTTGGATATTTTTAGTTGGATAATCTTATGATAGTAATTTATTTGGCTAGATCATGGTGCTACGGATTCTATTCAAAAAGGAAAGGCGGAAGTGTTAAATTCACCATGAATTGACTAAGGAAAGTGGACTTTTAAAACTTTGTAATTCTCATAGCATTCTCAAATTTTCCTTTCTCCTACATGTGATATGTGAAATATTTTAATATTATAAGGAATGAGATGATTAAAAATGTGAATGCGAGTTGACGTATTATTATGGTACTTGAATTGATAAATATGATCAAGTGATGAGAATTTTATAAATATATTTTTTTATATCGTTGTGCTTGAAATAATGAGTGTATGTGTTTGTGGAATTCATATCATGTTCATTCATTCCATGACATGCATATTTGCATTGATTCCAAAATATTGATAAAATAAGATAAAAAAAATATTGGGACCGAGGTCTTTACCGGTCGAGCCGAGGTAATATGCCGGCGAATACATTGTGATGCCGAGGTAACATGCCGGCAAATAAAATTGTGATGCCGAGGTAACATGCCGGCAAATAAATTGTGATGCTGAGGTAATATGCCGGTGAATTTATTGTGATGCCGAGGTAACATACCGGCGAATTATGATGATATTGTGATGCCGAGGTTTCTGCCGGCAATTATTGCATAATGCATTGCATATCACGCTTGCATACAATTGCATAGCATGGTGTTATCCTTATGATTGATTGTGCCTTTAGTTTGTGTTTTGGAAAGTGCGATATGGTGAAATACTACCTTATTTAAATATTATATATTGCTGGGTCGGAATAACCTTTCGTGCAGGTTGTAGTCGTGGATATCGACTGGATAAAAGGAGTTTGTGTATTCTGCTATACTTCTTTATTTTGTTAGTTGACTTGTTGGGTACCGCGTGGTATTTGGTACTCACCTTTTGCTTTTACACTCGTGTAGGTAGTGAACCCGGGCTGTGAGCAGACATCCCTTAAAGCATCGAGGATTCTCAGGAGACATAGAGAGGTAGTTGTTGTCATCTGGCTTACTCTCTTGTTCCTATTTCTTCTGTACTTGTTCTATTTGAGAAGAAGGACAGTTTGGACTTGTATTTCTTTGATTTTCTGTATTTCTAGTAGCTTGTACACGTGAAAACCAAATCCTTGGGTGGGATTTAAGTTTATGAAAATTCTCAATTTTAGCTATTTATTTTAGTTAAAATGCTTCCGCTTGTTGTATTTATTATCCCTTTTGAGTTAAAGGCTGACTTGTTCTGGTGGGATTGGACAAGTGTCATCATGCCAATTTTATTTTTGGGTCATGACAATATAGAGGGACAAAGTTTCCAAATTGTGTAGCTGATCCTTTGTTTCTTTAGCTTGTAGAATTGTCTATTGACAACTACAAGAACTGTGATTTTTTGCCAACATTAGGACAACTCCCTTCTTTGGAATTCCTTTCCATTAGAGGGATGCATGGAATAAGAGAGGTGACTGAAAGAATTCTATGACAGTTCATCTTCCAAAAAGACTTTTAACTCTCTTGAGAACCTTGAATTTAAAGATATGCTGGAGTAGAAACAATGGCACGCTCTCGACTTCCCTAAACTTGAGAAACTTTCAATTGAAAATTGTGTGAAGTTGATGGGAAAGTTACTTGAAAATCTTCGTTTAAGAATTTCAAGATGTCTTGAACTTAGTTTGGAGACAGCCATCCAACTTTCAAGTTTAAAAAGGTTTGAAGTTATTGGTTGTCCCTAAGGTTGGAGTTGTTTTTGATGATTCTAGTCTGCTCACATGCCAACTTGAGGGAATGAAGCAGATTGTTGATTTATGTATTTATAATTGCAACTCTTTTACGTCCTTACCTTTTAGTATACTACCAAGTACCTTCAAGAGAATGACCATATCTGGTTGCCAGAAATTGAAATTGGAGGCGCCAGTGTTGAAGATGGACAGAAAACAATTGATATACAAGAAGATTTATGGAGAAAGAAAACAATTGATATACAAGAAGATTTATGGAGAAGATGTTACACACTCAAAATGCTCTTAAATATTTTGTGGGAGAATGCTCTCCAACTTGCTTAATTACAAATGAGGAGAATCCCCTTTTTATACTACTCCACCTCCATAATGAATGGTGGAGATTGATTTGATCTAAGGGTGGAGATTAGCTCTCTAGAATACTCCACATATCTCTTAGGAATCTTCACACCCTTCCATATGCTTCCATACCCTTCTATATCCTTCCATACTCTTTTATATCCTTCCATACCTTTCTATATTCTTCTATATCCTTCCATACTCTTCTATATCCTTCCATACCTTTCTATATTCTTCTATATCCTTCCATACCATTCTTACTCTTCTACAATGATCTACAAAAACATTTCTAGACTATATATTTTACAAGATACTTCTAGATAATTAGAAAAAGTTGGAGATGATAATTTTAACAGCCAGTCAGTAAAAAGAGATGTTTGAGGAGAAACTTACAATTAAAGAATGTGATAGTATAGATGATATATCACCCAACTTACTCCCAAGAGTACGCGATTTGAGCGTAGTGCGTTGCCACAACCTTTCTAGGTTTTTTATTCCTACTGGCACTGAAAAAATCACTATTTTGGAATGTGAGAACATTGAAAGATTTTTGGTGGCATGTGGGAGGGCCCAGATGACGTATTTGAATATTTTGGGGCTATTTGAAGCTGAAGCGGCTGCCAGACTATATACAGGAACTCCTTTCATCTCTTAAGCAACTGCGTCTGTCTCATTACCCAAAAATAAAGTCCTTTTCCTGAAGGAGGATTTCCCTTCAATTTACAAGTCCTTCATATTTGGAATTGCACAAAATTGGTGAACCACTGAAAGTAGTAGTGTTTACAGAAACTCCGCTGTCTCAGAGAGTTAGTGATCAAACATGATGGGAGTGACAGAGATTCTTGTTGGTGAGAATTGGGAGTTGCCTTACTCTATTCGAAGACTTAGCATACACAATCTAAAAATATTAAACAACCAACTTCTCAAAAGCCTCACCTCTCTTGAAGATCTACCTTTTCATAATTTGCCTCAAATTCAATCACTTGCTGAGCTACATTCACTAGGTCTTTGCCACCTCACTTTGGCTTCAATGTCTACACATGTCGAATTTCCCTAATCTCCAATCACTTTCTGAATCAGCACTGGCTTCCTTCCTCTCTCAGCTGATCATTAGGAATTGCCATAATCTCCAATCACTTTCTGAATAAGCACTGCCCTCTTCCCTCTCTCACCTGACCATCTGGAGTTGCCCTAATTTCCAATCCATTTCTGAATCAGCACTGCCTTCCTCCCACTCTCACCTGAACATCATTAATTGCCCTAATCTCCAATCTCTCCCAATAAAAGGGATGCCCTCTTCCCTCTCTCGGCTATTTATTGACCACAACTAGAATTTGACAAGGGAGAATGCTGACCAAATATTGCTCACGTTCCCATCATAGAGATCCATTGGGAATACATTTAATGATTAAAACAAATGACAACAGATGTAAGTTATTCTTTTCCCTCTGAAGCTCTTTTATTTTTATTCTCTTCTCTTTGCTTGTTCATTAATTCTTTTCCTTTTAAAAATCTTGTTGAGCAGAAGGGATCAAAGCCTAAGCTTCAAGGCAAGCAAAGATACTCTGACCAAAGTTCATCCAAAGCTCCCACTCAAGAGGTCAAAACCTAAGGTTCAAGGGGGAGGTTCGGGTGCTGAAGCTACTCCCACTTGCAACAAGTGTGTAATACTCTAATATTGCAGACTGAAACATTATTAGCCATCGTGAAAGTTTTTTTCTCTTGTACATACATAAAAGAGTCCAAGATACTTTCTCAATCAGGTAGCCAAGACCTTGAGAAGAGTTAATGAATTTGACAAATGACTTTGAATATCTACTTTCATTATTTTACGCCATTATATATATACCAAATTGATTTCAAGTTTAATGCGACTGCATTATTACATCATTCATCTAAATTGAGACATAATATTTTTTTTTCATTTTAGGTATTAAGTTTATCTTTATCCAATACAACTTATTATTACAATTGAGTGGTCATACTCCGCGTTTCTCATTCTATACATTTGTTTCATTATTATTACCTTCTTTTTTTTTTCTTTTTTGCTAAATAATTTCAAATAAGAATATCCCAAAGTAGAAGGCTAATATCAAATGACTGGCAAGTTAAGATTGGGCATTTTAAAACGTTAAAATTGAAGAACACTTTTTAATTATTTTTTAAAAATACACATAATTTTTCCAAAAAATAATTAAATGTGAAAAGAAAGAAAATAAAAATTGAAAGTAAAAAAGAAATTAAAAATAAATATTTTACATACAAAGAAATCAAAATAATTAAATATATATAAGTTTTAATATCAATAATTATGTGTACTAACCAATATAAAGTTATGATTAAAAAAGGACATGTGCCCAATTTTTTCACTCATCACTTGCCTTCAAGAGAGTGTATGCACTCTCAAATATGTCATTGAACTTTGAGAAAAGACTCATTTATATCATCTGTCAAAATTTTGGCTCATTTATGCCATTACCCATTGAGAAAAGGTTCATCCATGCCATTATTTTTAACTTTAGTTTTACAAAATCACTTAAATGACTTTAAATATTTTTAAATTAGAGTTTTAAATCAAATGTAATCTTTTTGGTCATTTTCTTCAAGAATGCTAAGAACACATGAAGAACACCAAGAACTCTCAAATTTTCAAATTTTTATGAAATCACCTCAAATTTCACGAGTAGAGTTACTTCGAGCTATATATCAAAACTCAATATCTTTTGAGCTTAGAGTCAACCTAACTCAACAAGACCCACTTAAAATTTTTCTTTAAAGTTTCAAAACTTTAACCTTTTTTAATGGTAAAATTTTCTCATCAACTCTAAATTAATTGAAATTTTTAAAATTAGACTAAAAAAATAGTAAGGAATAAGGATCTAGTATAAAAAACAACAATAAAAACACGAATCAAAACAAACTTTTAAGTAGGTCTTATTGAGTTAACTTGAATTCGTGTTAAAAAAATATTGAGTTTTGGTATTTAGCTCGGAGGAACGCTACTCTTGAAATTTGGAATGATTTCGTGAATATTTGAAGAAGTTGAAAATTTGGGAGTTCTTGGTCCTTTTTATGTGGTCTTTGACATTCTTGAAGAAGAATGACCAAAAAGATAACATTTGATCCAAAATTCTAATTTAAAAATATTTAAAAATGTTTAAGTAGTTTTGCAAAACTAGAGTTAAAAATAATAGCGTAGATGGACCTTTTCTGAAACAGTAATGACATAAATGAGCCAAACTTTTAACGGATGACATAAATGAGCCTTTTCTGAAAGTTTGATGACATATTTGAGCATTTTCCCTTAAATTAAACAGTAATTAAGTTAACATGTGATGTTGAGATTTAGGTCATAGTTCAGGATACTTATGCATTATCCATATTATCCTCCATACCAAACACACGCATTTTGTAGCTTACTATTGTCAATAAACCAACAGCCAACATAGAAAAAAATAACAATAAGGTAGTGTGTATGCAGATTTTACCACTAACTTGTTGAATAGAGAAGTTGATTCTAGTGGACCCTAGATGCAAATAAACATAAAAAAAAAAAATCAAGAGAAAAGGAAAATTGAACAGATTCAGATTCTTGGTAATTCAAAAACGTTTTCATGATATGGACAAGTGCATAAAGCAAAAGTAATGAATAGACATAAAGCAAAAGATAGCTTCCTTTATTGCCTCAATTATTCAATTAGTTTTTGTTTTTTCAAGTCCTATTTTTGACTAAAACATAGTTGTACCAATTACAAGCAAAAGAGAAAGAGCAAGCACTGATCATTCTTGTTTGCAAATCACTCTTAGCATTCAACAGGTATAGTAAAGTTGTTAGTAATTGAAGATAGAAAATTTTATCTTCTAAAAATCATTTTGTGTTTTGCTTTGCAGATTTCAGAAATGGAGGTTGGCTTAGCAGTTGGTGGTGCATTTCTCCCTTCAGCTTTGAATGTTCTGTTTGATAGACTTGCTCCTCAGGGTGATCTGCTCAACATGTTTCGGAAGCGTAAGAATGATGTTCGGCTCTTAAAGAAGCTGAGAATGACTTATCTTGGTCTTCAAGCTGTGCTAAGTGATGCAGAGAATAAACAGGCATCAAATCAATTTGTGAGACTCTGGCTTAATGAGCTTCGAGATGCTGTTGACTCTGCTGAAAACTTCATTGAAGAAGTCAATTATGAAGCTTTGAGGCTTAAGGTGGAAGGTCAGCATCAAAATCTTGCAGAAACAACCAACAATCAGCAAGTAAGTGATGATATTTTTCTTAACATAAAGGATAAGTGGGAAGACACTATTGAAACACTGAAGAATTTGCAAGAGCAAATTCGTGGCCTTGTCTTAAAGGAGCTTTTTGTTTCGACTAAACAAGAAACTAGAACACCTTCAACTTCTTTGGTTGATGATTCTGATATCTTTGTTAGGCAGAAGGAAATAGAGGATTTGATTGACCGTTAATTGTCTGAAGATGCAAATGGAAAAAATCTGGTTGTAGTTCCTATTGTTGGAATGGGCGGTGCGGGTAAGACAACACTTGCTAAAGCAGTTTACAATAATGAGAAGGTGAAGAAACATTTTGTTATTGTGTTTGAAAGCTTGGTATTGTGTTTCTGAGGCATACGATGCGTTGAGAATAACGAAAGGGTTACTTCAACAAATTGACGCATTTGACTCAAAGGATGACGATAATCTTAATCAGCTACAAGTCAAATTGAAGGAAAGCCTGACGGGAAAGAAGTTTCTTGTTGTCCTTGATGATGTGTGGAATGATAACTATACTGAGTGGGATGACCTGAGAAATCTTTTTGTACGAGGAGGTAAAGGAAGTAAGATCATTGTAACTACATGTAAGGAGAGTGTTGATAAGATGATGTGTGCTAAGATGATGGGTGGTCGTTGGGGAATCACCATAGGTACTCTGTCTAGTGATGACTCTTGGGCTTTATTCAAACGATATTCACTAGAAAATAGGGATACTCAAGAACATCAAGAACTTGAAGAGGTTGGAAAACAAATTGCAGACAAGTGCAAAGGGTTGCCTTTAGCTCTAAAGGCACTCGCTGGTGTTTTACGCTGCAAATCAGAGGTGGAAGAGTGGAGAAACATTTTAAGAAGTGAAATTTGGGACCAACCAAGTTGTTTGGACGGTATATTACCAGCGTTGATGTTGAGCTACAATGATCTTCCTCCATATTTGAAGCGATGTTTTGCTTTATGTGCAATATATCTCAAAGATTATAAATTCTGGAAAGACCAAATTATTTACCTATGGATTGCTAATGGTCTTGTAAAGCAGTTTTGTTCAGGTAACCAATACTTTCTTGAGTTGAGATCAAGATCATTGTTCGAAAGCGTCCCAGAGTCTCAATGGAAAGTGGAGGGATTCTTAATGCATAACCTTGTCAATGATTTGGCCCAAATTGCATCTTCAAAACTTTGTATAAGGTTGGAAGAGAACGAAGGATCTCACATGTCAGAACAATGTTGCCACATGTCCTATTCTATAGGAGAAGGTGACTATGAGAAACTAAAACCACTCTTTAAATCAGAGCAGCTGAGGACATTACTTCCGATCTGTGTCGAGCTCCACAAAATTAAGCTAAGCAGCAGGGTGCTTCATAACATATTCCCGAGATTGAGATCCTTAAGGGCATTATCATTCTCCCATTACCAGATTAAGGAGTTGCCAGATGACTTGTTTATCAAATTAAAGCTCCTCAGATTTTTGGACCTTTCTGGGACATGGATTAAAAAGTTGCCTGAGTCTATTTGTGTATTGTATAACTTAGAGACACTTCTCCTGTCATCTGTCCTTATCTTAAGGAGCTATCGCTGCAGATGGAGAAGTTGATTAACTTGTGTCATCTTGACATAAGCAACTCTCCTCGCTTGAAGATGCCGCTACATCTGAGCAAGTTGAAAAGCCTCCAAGTGCTAGTGGCAGTCAAGTTTCTTATAGGTGGTTCAAGAATGGAAGATTTAGGTGAAGTACAAAACTTGTATGGATCTCTATCAGTTCTAGAGTTGCAAAATTTAGTTGATAGAAGGGAAGCTATGAAGGCAAAGATGAAGGAGAAGAATCATGTTGACAAGTTATCTTTGGAGAGGAGTGAAAGTGTGATAATTCACAAACTGAAAGAGACATACTTGATGAGCTACGCCCACATAACAGCATAAAATGACTCCAAATCACCGGATATAGAGGGACAAATTTCCAAATTGGGTAGCTGATCCTTTGTTTCTTAATCTTGTAGAATTGTCTCTTAGCAAGTGCAAGGTTTGTGATTCCTTACCAGCACTAGGTCAACTCCCTTCTTTGAAATTCCCCATTGGAGCGATGCATGGAATAACAGAGGTGACGAAAAAATTCTATGGCAGTTCATCCTCCAAAAAGCCTTTTAACTCTCTTGAGAAGCTTAAATTTGAAGATATGCTGGAGTGGAAGCAATGGCACATACTAGGAAATGGACAGTTCCCTACACTTGAGAGACTTGTGATCAAAAATTGTCCTAAACTCAGTTTGGAGACACACATCCAACTTTCAAATTTAAAAAGGTTTAAAGTTATTGGTTCTTATATGGATGGAGTTCTTTTTGATGACCCTCAACTGTTTGCATCCCAACTTGAGGTAATGAAGCAGATTGTTGAATTAGATATTGCTGATTGCAACTCTCTTACCTCCTTACCTTTTAGCATTCTGCCTAGTACATTGAAGAAAATGAGGATATCTGGTTGCCAGAAATTGATATTGGAGGGGCCAGTTGGTGAGATATTTGTGGAGGAATTTAGAATTTCGGAATGTAATTGTATAGATGATATATCACCTGAGTTACTCCCAAGAGCACGCACTTTGAGGGTACAGCGTTG
Organism: Solanum clarkiae; assembly: GCA_011800125.2. Classification (NCBI taxonomy): domain Eukaryota; kingdom Viridiplantae; phylum Streptophyta; class Magnoliopsida; order Solanales; family Solanaceae; genus Solanum; species Solanum clarkiae. The sequence continues at coordinate 10,051 of JAABOM020033018.1, forward strand.
CCACAACCTTACTAGGTTTTTGATTACTAGTGCGACTGAAAGACTATATTTTTGGATGTGAGAATGTTGAAACATTTTCGGTGGCATGTGTGGGGGCCCAGATGACGTATTTGAGTATCTATCGCTTTTTGAAGCTGAAGAGGATGCCAGAACATATGCAGGAACTCCTTCCATCTCTTAAGGAACTGATGCTGTGGAATTGTCCAGAAATAGAATCCTTCCCTGAAAGAGGATTGCCCTTCAATTTACAACAACTTAAAATACGTGGTTGCAAGAAACTTGTGAATGGCCGAAATGATGTGGTGTTTACAGACACTCCCCTATCTCCGAGAGTTAGAAATCGGACATGATGGGAGTGATGAAGAGATTTTTTGCTTGGAAGTTGCCTTGCTCTATTCAAAGACTTACCATACGCAAACTGAAACACTAAGCAGCCAACTTGTCAAAACACTCGCCTCTCTTGAATATCTAAGTATTGGTAATTTACCTCATATTCAGTCACTGCTGGAAGAAGGGCAGCTTCCCTCTTCCCTTTCTGAGCTCCGTTTACATGACCATCATGTGCTGCATTCACTAGGTCTTTGCCACCTCACTTCGCTTCAAATTTTACACATGTCCGTTGTCCTAATCTCCAATCACTTTCCGAATCAGCACTGCCCTCCTCCCTCTCTGTGCTGAGCATGGGTGATTGCCCTAACCTCCAATCCCTTCCAGTAAAAGGGATGCCCTCTTCCCTCTCTAAACTACATATTCACGACTGCCCATTGCTCAAACCACTACTAGAATTTGACAAGGGGGAGTACTGGCCAAATATTGCTCAAATTCCCACCATAGATATTGATCGGGAATGTCTATGATGGTTAAAACAAATGGCTCTCTGACAGATGTAAGTTATTCTTTTCCCTGTGAAGCTATACTTCCTTTGCTTCTTTTTTATTTCTTTTCCTTTTAAAAATCTTGTTGAGGTAGAGGAAACTGTCTACTATAAAGACTTTCTTTTCTGTCTCAAAGATTGCAGACTTGAACATCATGAAAGTTTGTCTCTTCTACATAGATATAAGGGTGCAAGACCTCAATAAGAGTTGATGAAATTGAAAATGACTTTGAATGATGAAATTGAAAATGACTTTGAATGTCTGCTTCCATTGTTTATGCCATGTTGCACCACACTGATTTCAAGTTTAATGCTACTGCATTATTACATCAGTTTTTTTTTGGGGGTGGGGGGTGGGGTGGGGGGTTCTTGTTTTGATATGATTTACTATATATAGTCAAGGGATTACTGCTCGTAACTATTTCAAAGAACCAGAATATTACATCTGTGTTTTGGTTTTGATATTTAGAGATTTCCTTCAAATTATGTCCATTTCTCAACCTCTATGTGACACCTCAAAGCTACTGGAGTATATCCCGCTGGGGATGAATTCAAGGTTAGATAACAAAATAATGATTTGCTCATCTTTCAGTTAATCAAGATGCTTATTTTGTAGTAATAGTTTGCACTCTCGTGTATCACAGAAATAGATTGGCACTCTCATCAGTCAGCGGAACAGAGAACCCATGGTTTCTGGAACCCATTTCTATCTTCACGCCTTCAATTCCGATGACACCCAAGATACAAAAGACATCAACAGAGTAGAAGAATTTCAACCCAAGTTTTCAGTTCCTGCTTCACAGCTTATTGTTCATTCTCGTGAAACATCGTATAATTATTTGAATTAAAGAAATGTATCTCAGTTATCCAATATTCTGGATCTCTGTTTGATTTGTAGCAATAAAAGTTTCATCTATTGATTATGTTGTCATCCATTTGTTACAACTTTCATCTAACTTTTTATGCTTATAAGATATCGTTTTAGTCAATCAGCTTCTTGATGTCTACTTGAATTTATTAGTGCAAACACTTGGAGTTTTCGTTTTGCTCATTTAATATGAGTTTTCTTAGTTAAGTATTCATATTTATGTGAGAATTCTAATAGAGAGTTTAGATATTGTTGGTTTTCATTGTTCGAATATTGGCATCTGTTGATCCAATTTTTTTTATCTTCCTGCTTATCTTCTTCTATCTTTTGTTTTATGCATCTTCTGATTGAGTTATAATACATGCCTCGCTTCTATAGAAGATGACAACTTGTAAATGCCTTTGTCAAATGTTTGCTAAGTTGCAGTGATTCCACTGAATTAATTTCCGGCCGAAGATTATGCATATGCTTGGTCTAATGTTGAAAAGGAAAAATCAGCATGATATCGATATTTTCTTTTTTAAGAAAACAAAGCAGCGATAAAGATTGAAAAACTTGATTGTATTAATTTCGATATGGATCGCTGTTGAGAACTTTGCCTGAGATATTAATTTCTATTTTCCCTGTTTAAAAATTTTTCCTGTAGCTCCTAATGTGATGCTTCATTTTACTCATCTTTAAAGTTTATCTTATAATAGGGATGAAGTCTGCTCTAATCAATTTGATATTATGTACTTGCAGCTAATTGTTGTGCGTTATATAATTGCATATTTATTGCATTCTTGCAGCTAATGCATTACTAAATTTCAACGTTGCTTAACAATAGGACAAAGATTTGCTGTCACTGTAGAAAATCTTTTAAATAAATCTATGCAGGATGCATTGTATTTGCACTATTTTTCAATGTTTGCACATAGTTAATCGCTCCACAACATGACCATGGACAAGTAAGGTGTGGAAACACTCCCAGAACTTCTCCTCCGTACTTTCTTGCTTGGATGCTGATATAATAGTCCTGCAATTTAACAGTCTGTTAAATAGGAAAAGATTTTACTGTCAATACCATTTTTCTTCACTATTTCTACTCTGACTCTTCTTTCAAACCTGTTTTCGAGCAGTGGGTCTATCGAAAAACCACCTCTTTAGCCCGTCGAGGATAATGGTAAAGTCTACATACACCTCCTCTTACACCATCTGTAGGACCATACTGGGTATATTGTTAATGTTAGTAGTAGGTTGTATTTTACTTCTTAGAATTGAAACATAACAAAGAAAGAGCAATCTCTAATTAATTCTTCTAGTAGGGTAGTAGGATTAATCGTGTCTTTATATCCTGTGTTATGATTATTCGTCTTTTATATATATATATGTTAATTTTGTCGTATTTACATACTATCATGTACTTTTCGTTCTTCCTTTTTTCTTTTTCTTTTTCTTTTTTTTTTCTCCATATCTAGTTTATTCTGCTTATAGGTTTTTGAGACGAGAGTTCCCAGGAAACAGTCTCTCTATCTACGTGAGGTAGTGATAAGGTTGCGTACATTTTACCCTCTCCAGACCCCACTTATGGGATTCCACTGGGTATGTTGTTAGTTTTGACTGACGGATATAAGTTGTTCAAAATGTGATCTTGTCTTAATGCGCTTTTTTGCAATTTACTGCTCAGATAATTTTGTGGAATTCTCCTTTGCTAGTCTATTAGCTTGATCTGGTCGTTGATTGATTGTCATTGTAGGAGTTGTTCAATCTTATCTTTGTTGTTTCTAAACTAAAATCATGAATGGTTTTAACCACTGAGAAGAATTCAGTTCTTGATTAATTGGCAGCTTGGCTCCATTCACAGTGCTTTCTTCTTAAAAAATTGCCGGTGAGCCATAGTTTATGTATTGAATTTGAAACTTCTTCACTTGGCAGTTAACCCAGGAATCACCTTTTTTAGTCAAACAAAACCATAATATTTCATTACTTGTATATAGACGTGTGTGGTTTGTAATTGTAATGCGTGGATTGGCTTAGAGTTCTACAATTTCTTTTTCATTGCTTTCAGTAATAAGGAGACTCTGATTTCCAAATGGTACAATCGTCTACTTTGGCTTGCTTGAGATGAAGCATGACTTGCTGCAAATGGAATATCCAACTCTACTGAAACCGAAAGTTTTATGAGGAAAAAGTTGTTTAATGTAACATACAATAGACATACTGTACACTATGGTCATAGATTATAACCTTTTAATTCTTTGTTAGGATTTTGACAAGGCTCAACGATTATTTAGGAAGTGAAAAAATTCGAAGGTCTTTGCTCAAGTCAAGAAGCGAAAGTTGTTGAACCTTCAAGTGGTATGCATGCTCTTGTTGCATTGAGCATCATGACTATGGATGTAATAGCTTGTGTTTTTGAGACTTTGAATCCTATGTTCGCACGACTTCAAAATACATTACTTAGATTTTAGATTTTTTTTATTTATCAACAATCAATATCTCTCTTGTGTTTTGCTGATATGGATATTTGCCTAGGATGCTACAATGATGTTATTGGAAGCTTCCAGATCGATATGTGAATTCTATGTTATCACATGATTCAATGGCGTGTTCCATTTAGATGTCAGGTCAATTTGTTTTCATTCTCATCTTGATATTGAGTATCATTGTCATCTTATCTTGCCTATCAAGGGAAATAATTATATAATCTGCAACAGAGAAAAAAAATATTACGGGAGAAATATAATTAAAAAGTATTTTCGCTCTCTGTTAATCCGTCAAGAATGTCATTTTACTACAACCAGAAATAATTTAACTTTAAATTTTTCTAATATCCTTAGTGAAAATGAGTTTACAACCATATACATATTTGGGAAAACTATACAAAATATATTTAATATGAAATTATTTACTCAAATGGACCCAACCCAAACTATTTAACCTTAATGAACCTATGAACCAAACTATTTACCTTTATCTCTGTTTCTCTTTTCTATTTTATCCATGATGTCACTATGAATACTATGAAATAATCCTTTGTGATACTCTGATATTATGTGTATACCGTACTGGTATCATATAGAATGAGTTTAATCCTCTGTGATACTCTCACCATATATTGATATTCTATTAGTATCATATCGAATTATGCTTTTTTTAAGAAATAATTAAAAAAATTATTAAACTCTTGATTAGTAGCAAATATATTCATTTTGTGATACTCCATTGGTAAATTGATACCATATTGGTATCATATAGGACTATAGCTTAATTCTCTGTGATATGTCATCGGTATATTGATACCTTATCAATATTATATAGTTCTGGACTCTTTTTTTAAAAAATAGAACACTTAAGAGAAAATTATTAAATTCATAAATTTATTTATTAAACTCAAAATTAATAGAAAAGATATCCTTGAAACACTTCATTGGTATATTGATATCTTATCGGTATCATATAGAACTGAACATAAGTCTCTGTGATACTCTATCAGTATATGGATACCCTATCGGTATTATATAGTTTTGGGCTCTTTTTTTAAATAAATAAAATAATTAAGAGAAAATTATTAAAAACTCACAAATTATTTATTAAATTATAAATTATTAGAAAATATATTTTTTGTTATCTACCGGTATATTAATACCATACCGACATTATCTAGAATTGAGTTTTTAAATAATAAAGAGACATAAATGTAAGAGGGTATGTGACTGTAAATAGTTTGCTTTAAAGGGGTATAAGTTTAGTTTTTTCTAAATATTTAGGATTGTTTTGGACTTGACGTTTCAAAAGTCCTTTTTTTTAAACACATACCAAATAACAATACCACATAAAATGAAACGTAGAAAATAGTAACTTTTATTAGAAGAAAAAAAAAGTCATGCTTCAAAAGAGAAAGGGAAAAAATATTTTAAATTCAAATAAAATAATTTAATTTATAAAAGATTATTCTAACCTAGCCCAGGTCCCCCATCCTGTCCCACCACATCCTTCCTCATTGGTGACAATTGAACTTTAGGAATTATTTTTGGTACAACTTATATTCTGTTGCCCCTATGTTTTAAGTCCTTTTTCACTACTTTACAAAAACCCACTAGCCAAGTTAGAGGCGCAAGTTAATTAAGGGTGATCAAAAGGTTTTAAAACTTAAGATGAGTAACAAGAGTTTTAATTATTCGTCTTTGTCTTCTTCTTCTTCTTCTTTTTCTTCGTCTTCGTCTTCTTCGTCTTTGTCTTCGCCGTCTTCTTCGTCTTCGTCTTTGTCGTCTTCTTCGTCTTCTTCGTCTTCGTCATCATCTTTGTATTCGTTGTCTTCATCTTCGTCGTAGTCATCTTTGTCTTCGTCTTCGTCTTCGTCGTCGTCTTCTCCTTCTTCCTCATCGTCGTCTTCGTCTTCTTCCTCGTCGTCATCTTCGTTGTCTTCCTCGTCGTCGTCTTCCTCGTTGTCTTCTTCCTCGTCTTCCTTTTCTTCGTCGTCTTCTTCCTAGTCTTCCTCTTCCTTGTTGTCTTCTTCCTCGTCTTCTTTGTCGTCTTCTTCCTCGTCTTCTTCGCCGTCTTCCTCTTCCTCCTCTTCCTCCTCTTCTTCCTCCTCCTCCTCCTCCTCCTCTTCTTCTTCCTCCTCCTCCTCCTCCTCCTCCTCCTCCTCCTCCTCCATCTCCTTATGTTATTATTGTTGTTTCTTGTGGCTAATGTGTTGGGAAGAAGAAAGGAGAGAGCATAGCATTTTTTTTCTTGAAAATATTTTGGATTTGAGAAAAAAATTGAATTTTCATCAATTTGATACTAAATTTCATTGTTGTATCACTAGACATTGCTTGTGAGGTGATTTTCTATCATTTTTAGTAAGTTAATATTGTTGTTTTGTCCGTACCGTTCATCTGGGTTTTCTGGTTTTCTACTTTTCAGTTGAATTCATTTCTATAATTGTTAAAATATACTTCCAGCAACTATTGCACGTGCTTTAGCTTTTGTTTAACAATTATTAAATATTGTTCAATAATTGTTAAAACACATTCAATGACTCATTTAACAATTATTGAAATATAATTCAACAATTGTTAAAAATGATGCACATGCTCTAGCTGCTGTTTTAACAATTGTTGAAAATTGTTTAACAATTGTTGAAACACATTGAGTAAATCCTGCTGTTATGTCGAAAAATGGGCTTTTTGAAAAGAAAAATCAAAAATCAGTTTAAACTCAATTAATTTAAGTGAAAACCAATTTTCGAAATTTCAAAAGAAAAATAGAGAGTCGCCACCTAATTTTAAGGATAATTAGGAAACCAATTAATTATTTAAAAAGACCTAACAGAAAAATCTTTTTAAAATCAAAAGAAAGGGTTCGAGTTCACATTTCCACTTCGAGAAGGTTTTACGCACTCGAAATGGCCGCTAAATGCTGTTATCCGACGATTATGAAATTTGACTAACTTTTAAAACTTAATT
>JAABOM020033049.1:0-17220 GCA_011800125.2 Solanum clarkiae
GTTGGAAAATACGATTAAAGGCGTAGAGGTTAGAAGAATACGTTTGGGTTTCTGAACACCCGCTTGCTGCCCATGTAAGATAGTATCTAGAATCTTCACTGAATCATTGTATCTTCCTTTTTGATACCAGCCTGTCATGACATAAAACAAGTGAGAATAATTAAAAATGTGGGGTATGAAAGTAAGGAAATAATTCTTTGTAATTAGTTTTCTTTTTTAGAGTACGAAGTGTTCTCTTTCTTTTAGTTAGCTTCATCTCGACCAAACACTGCTCCCATTCTCTTTCCCTATTCTCCATTTTATGCCCTTATTTCAGGTAATCCATTGAAACAACGAAATCGATGCACCACCACACCTAATGGTTGACAAACTTTCATATCTAGCTAATGTATATTATTCTTGTGCTTTGACATTCTAGTTCTCCGCTGCTTTCTAAACACTTGTATCTTTTCTTTAATTAAATAGTTTAATTTGATCAAATTTGTATTTTAGTTGTGATTAATAAATAAATTATTATTAAAAAGAAATCAAAATTTATTTCTGCAATAAATTGTAATAATTTCATTATTCCAGATTCTTGCATATAGAGCACGCCTCGAAGCTAAAAAAAGAGTAATTAAAAAATTTATATCTTTGTAATCATTTAAAATTTATTAAATATAAATTTTAAAATGATTCGAATTATATTAAATTTATGAATATATTAGTCCAAATAAATGTTATAGATTAATATAATTGGGTTAATTATTTAAGTTCAACAAATACAAATTTAATTAAAATCCAAGTTAATTGATTTGGACTACAATAAATGAGCGCAATTTAATAAACACTCTATTATTTCATCCTAGAGGCTCATCTTGGCGCCATGTGTCAAATGCGGTGGCACGCCAAGTCAAAAAAGGAAGCCAATAGGATCATTCTATGTGTCAAAATGATAAGACCATTTCATTAAAGCCCAATATTTCATGTCACTTAAATCTGATTGAGTGAAGAGAAGTTTTTCCTATTATAATTCCTCTATTCTACACTATAAATAGAGGTTTTCGTAATTCAAATTAAAAGGACATCAAGAATTCGAACAAAAAGCTAGAGAAAGCTCATGAATCAAACGCCATAAATTTCTCTACAAGTTCAAGAATTCAAACGTTCAAGTATTTAAGTTCAAGAATAAGCTTAAGATCCCTTGAACTCAAGATCATGCTCAAGAACAATTCAAGTCCATATCAAGTTCATCAGATCTATAAATCAAGATTAAGATTACAAAATTCAAGATTAAGCCCGAAACCCCTTTAATTTATGTGCAAGTCAAGATCAAATCCAACAAGTTTCAAAAGATTCAAAATCAAGAAAAAGTTCTCTTAAATTTATATTTGAAAAGGCGAATCAGAGGATTTATAGAGATTGTAACACTCACATATTGAAATCAAATACTACAATTATTGTGATATTTTTGTTCTTGATTATTATTTTCTCGACGCGAATTTTATCATCTCCAAATTCTGGCATTCCCAGTCAGACAGTCTCTACCTCTCATCTCAATTTTTCAAGCATAAAAAAATATTCAAATGTCTTCCAAAAAGACCAACTTCCAATCAGCTTTCTCTAAGACTGTTGACTCCAAGTTCTCTATTGAAGTAGAGAAAACTCTTAGTGTTACTTTTGAAAGTTCTGGAGCTGTTACGAGGAGCAAGGCTACGGTGCTAGGACAATAAACACTTCAAGTGTTGTCCACATCAATTCCTTCTTTTGGATTTTTAACTCCAAAAGGAGCAAGATCCTCCACAAATACTTTGGATGGAGGAAGTAATATTGTCGAAATAATTGAAAGGGCTTTAGCTTCGCTTGAGCTTCCTGGATCCAAAAACTCCATTACAAAGAAAGACTTACATGATGGGATTCCTTTAAAAATTGACTTGTACAAGAAATCATGCCACTCTCTAACATCACCAATGATTACGCGCAATGGTAAGTGATGCTTCACCTATGGAGGAGCAACTAGCAAACTTGACTAAAGCAATTGAAGGCTTTAAAAAGTGCGTGCATGAACAAGATGCTAAACTTTTTAAGCTGACAAGTAAGATAACATGATTGAGAAATAATCAAACCAAGCATCTTTGAAGCTTCCTAGAATTCAAGACAAAGGAGAGTATTGCATAAAGCAAACAAAGACCAAAGAGATTCATCTCCTCACTGAAAGTTTGTGTGACGCCCCGAGCCTACACTCTAGACGTAACTGGCACTCAAAACCATTATTTGTCCCAAGTGAACCACTTGGCCTGGATACTTACTTAGTGGAAGACTTAAATGAATGCGGAAAGGATATAAAAGTAACAAGCTAAGAGCAATAACCATCTACATAAATTGAAATGTAAAGGTGCTCAATCCATACTGAAGTAAACAAGAACTAAAATACTTAATACATAGTCTATAAAACCTCTAACTAAAACTCTCTGAAAGTACTACCTGGACATTCCCCAAGAAGCTAGAATTGAAATAAAAGTTGAAAGAAACATAAGTAAACCCAAGAGCCTCTGACTGAGAAGAGGCCTCACCGATGACCGGAAGCTGTCTGGTCCTAATTGAAGTGGCTGCTGAGGAGCTTTTCCACCTGCATCTGCATCATAAAATAATGCAGAACCCAAGGATGTCAGTACGTGGAATATACGATATGTAAGATGACCAAAACAGTATCTCAAGATAAGCCAATATTTCTTAAAAGACATAAACATAATTCAGAATGAACTAACATAATAATAAATACTTTGTATGCTGAAATTAACATGCTAAAAACTTGTATATAAAACATATCTTACTTAGCTTGGGGAGTTTCTCTAATCGACAACCGCCACTATGAGCTTTGTGGTGATACAGCATCTTTCCCACGCTTCCAGAGTTATCCCTTACTTTGCCGGGATAGGGGACAAGAAACTAGGGGAGTGTATCCATCCCAAAATGGGTCATTTCAGTGGCTAATGAGGAATGTACCTTGGTACAATCATATCCTATGTTGGCTACGTAGTTTATGAGTTCAAGTAATTAATTCTACTCTCACTCATATCGGTGCTCAATACTACTCCCAAAATGACTTTTATATAGCTCATAACTTAAAGAATATGAATTCGCAAAATCTTTGATCTTTCGGGTACTTAGCCCAACTTAGCTATGTAACTTTCTCATCTGAACTCTTTTTCTTGACTGAAAGTATTATCTTCTCAAGTATTTTCAAACATATGGGTTACTGTGCTATCATGCAAAAGCAGTTCAAAGAAAATGATTCTTAAACTCAACTTAGCTCAAACTATAAGCTTTGTAGGTGTCCATAAAACCCATGTAAAATTTACAGAAGATCATTCATGGTTATAAATCTTGGTAGCAATACTTTAGTTTATCAATACAGAAATCAAGAATTATAATACTTATCAAGAATCTATACATGTGAATGGAAATTAGTGAACTTCACCAAAATACATAGAACTTGATTCCAACTTGTACTTGAAACTTCTTGGATGAAAACTAACATATAATTTCTAAGATATCCATAAAAATAGTTTTTGAAAGACCTTATATACCTGGGGAAAGAATTCGTGAAGAATTGAAGGCATTTCTTGAGCTCTAACTAGCATTCTCGATCCTACGCTTAGGTCTCTAAGAGGTTTTTGAAACAATGAAAGTGTATTCTATGCGTTTAGGGTCGAAATTAGATTGAAAATCGACTAGTTTAGGCTTATGGGGTGTGGAAAAGGTCAAAACTATCCTTCTTAAATAAAGAAGAAAACTGTGCAGAAATTACATAGGTGCGCCTCGCGCACATGTGTATTTTTCCTAGTTTTCACGATATTTAGCTCCCATCAAAAATCACCAAAAAAACAAGTGGTAATCTGCACCCCAGGAGTGTCGTGGAAGGGGTGCGAAAAGCCTACAGTTTTAGAATTTTTGGAAAAAAATAATTTGACTCAGTTGTGTTAAAATCGAGTCGAGACCATTTTCCAACTCAATTTTTTGCACTGATCGCAAATCTGGTCTTGGATTTGCAAATAGAGCATGGGAAGATGCCTTACGCACAAGGTCAATTTTAGAGGTAATTTAGTCTTTTTACTGGGTGTTAAAATATCTACCCCTTGGGATCATTCGTTCTCGAATGATAATGATATGAACAAAACTTAGCTCCGCCCACAAGATTACGGATCTTAACAAACATAAATCTTCAAGATAGATTATGGAAATTTACCTTCAAGATCCTCATTTAGGCCAACTAACAAGTGTGGATACTTGACCTTCATGTCTTCCTCTGCTTCCCATGTAGTTTCCTCAACGAATTGGTTTATCCACAAAACCTTTACCGAAACAATCTCCTTGGTCCTCAATTTACGAACTTGTCGGTCTAGTATCTGCACCGAAATCTCTTCATACGACAAGTTATCTTTAATTCCAACACTTTCAACAAGGACAACTAGAGAGAGATCTCCCAAGCATTTCTTAAGCATGGAAATATGGACTACTGATGTATAGCACTTAATTCTGCTAGTAACTCTAACTCGTAAGCAATGCTACCCACTCTTCTCAGAATCTGGTAAGGGCTAATATATCGTGGACTGAGCTTCTCCTTTTTGCCGAATCTCATAATTCCTTTCATTGGTGATACCTTCAGGTACACCCAATCACCTGCTTCAAATTTCAAATCTCTCCTCCTAACATCTGTGTATGACTTTTGTCGACTCTGGGCTGTCTTTAGCCTTTCTTGGATGACCTTCACCTTCTCCATAGCCTAATGAACTAGATTAGGTCCTATCCACCCAGCCTTACCGACTTCAAATCACCCAATGGGTAATCTATACCTTCTCCCATAAAGGGCCTCATACGATGCCATCTGTATGCTGGCCTGAAAACTATTATTATAAGAGAACTCAATCAAGGGTAAATAATTGTCCCAGTTACCTTTACAGTCTAACACGCACTCCCTCAACATATCTTCCAGGGTCGGTATAGTCCGCTCTGCCTGTCCGTCTGTCCGGGGATGAAAAGTTGTACTAAGACTCACCTTCGTACCAAGCCCCTTCTTAAAGGACTTCCAAAACTGTGTTGTAAGCTGATCTCCTCTGTCAGAAATAATAGACATAGGAACCCCATGCAGCCTAACAATATCCTTAAGATAAAGTCTTGTATAATCCTCAGTTATATCAGTCGTCTTGACATGTAGAAAGTGAGTTGACTTTGTCTTCCTGTCTACTATGACACATATCGAATCATGCTGTCTACAAGATCGAGCTAAGCCTGTTATGAAGTCCATGTTAATCATCTCCCATTTCCATTATGGAATCTCTATATTCTAAGCTACACCACAAGGCCTTTGGTGCTCTATCTTAACTTGCTGTAATTTGGGCATCTAGACACGAACTCTGCAATGTCCCTCTTCATGCCACCCCACCAATAGACTTCTCGCAAATCTCTGTACATCTTTGTGGAACCAGGGAGAATAGAGTATCTGGCATTTTGAGCTTCATCCAAGATCTTGTCTCTAAGACCATCAACACTTGGCACACACAACTTGCCTTGATACCTCAAGACTCCATCTCCCCTTTAGAAAACACCAATACCTTCTGTTTCTGAACATCTTCTTTCAATTGGAGGAGGATAGGATCCCTGTCTTGCTTTTCTTTCACCTCCACCACTAAGGATGACTCAGCCCTATTTCTGACAATGGCACTACCTTCATTGGAATCTTCAATCTACACACCCAAATAGGCTAGTTTGTGCACTTCTTTAGCTAACTCTTTCTTTTCGTCTTCTATGTGACTAATGCTTCCCATGGTTAACCTTTTAAGAGTATCAACAACTACATTAGCTTTACCTGGGTGATAGAGGATGCTCATGTCATAGTCCATTAGTAGCTCCAACCACATTCTCTGCCTCAAATTCAACTCCTTCTGCCTAAATACATATTGCAAGCTCTTATGATTCGTGAATACATCTACGTGCCTACCATATACATAGTGTCTCTAGATCTTCAGAGCGAACACCACCGTAGTGAGCTCAAGATCATGAGTTAGGTAATTCTTTTCATGAATCTTAAGCTATCTGGAAGCATATACTATCACCTTGCCTCTCCGCATCAATACACAACCCAAGCCAATTCTGGAAGCATCACAATATACTACAAAGTCATCACTTCCCTCCGGTAGGGATAAGACTGGGATGGTGGTCAGCCTAGTTTTCAACTCTTGGAAACTCTTCTCACAAGCTTCTAACCATTCAAACTTAGTCTTCTTCTAAGTCAACTGTCAAGGGAGCTATGATAGAACAAAACCCCTCTACAAACCATTTGTATTAACCTGCCAAGCCCAAGAAACTCCTTATCTTTGAGGGAGTTGTGGGCCTTGGCCAGTTCTTTATTGCCTCAATCTTTTGGGAATCAACTTGAATACCTTCACCAGACACAATATGCCCTAAAAATGCCACAGATGCCAACCATAACTCACACTTAGAAAATTTGGCATATAGCTGCTGATCCTTAAGGGTCTGAAGGATAATTCTAAGATGGTTTGCATGCTCCTCCTTGCTACAAGAGTAAATTAAGATATCATCCATGAACACAATAACAATCATGTCTAGGTATGACCTCAACACCCTATTCATAAGATCCATGAAAGTTGTTGGTGCATTCTTCAGCCCAAAGGACATGACCCAAAACTCATAATGACCATAACGGGTTCTGAAAGCTATCTTAGGAATATCTCTCTCTAACTTTAAGCTGATGATATCCATATTTGAGATTTATTTTGGAGAAATGGGTAGCACCCTGAAGTTGGTCGAATAAGTCATCAATTCTGGGAAGAGAATACTTGTTCTTTATGCTGACCTTGTTCGACTGACAATAATCTATGCACATCCGAAGAGAATCGTCCTTTTTGCGCACGAAAAAGACTAGAGCACCCCAAGGTAAGATGCTTGGTCTAATGAAACCCTTATCTAAAAGATCTTTTCGCTGCAACTTTAACACTTTTAGCTCCAAGGAGCCATACAGTATGGAGGGATGGATATGGGCTGAGTGTTTGGAAGAGTGTCTATTCCAAAGTCTATCTCCCTATCAGGAGGGACTACAGGAAGGTCCTCAGGAAAGACTTCTGGGAACTCATTCACAACTGGGATAGACTGAAGGGATGGTGTCTCAGCACGAGAATCCTGAACTCTGACTAGGTGGTATATACACCCTCTGGAAATTAACTTTCTAGCTTTAAGATATAAGACAAACTGCCCATTAGGGAAAACTGAGCTACTCCTCCACTCTAAGACTGGTTCGTTAGGAAATTGAAATTTGACTACCCTAGTTCTGCAATCTATGGAGGCATACCTAGCATGAAATCAATTCATTCCTAAGATGACATCAAAATCTACCATATCTAACTCCACCAAATCAGCTATAATATTCTTATGATAAACTGAGACTGGAAAACCCCTATAAATTCTTTGGGCTAAAATAGACTCTCCAGTAGAAATGGAAGCACTAAAAGGCTCAAGAAGGCATTCTGGATTGACCCCAAACTTCCCAGCTACATATGGAGTTACAAATGACAATATGACTCCTGGTCTAATAATGCATAGATATCATAAGCAAAGATTTTGAACATACCCATAACCACATCCGGTGAGTTCTCCTACTCTTGTCTAGTGCTCAAGGCATACAAGTGGTTTGTGCCCCCGCTTGCTCCTACTGCAGTGCCCCTGTGAGGTGGCTTACCTTGTGGTGCTGAAGAAACTGATTGTGATTTATTATCTCTTATATTCTGTTTCTACATAGGATAATCCTTTAAGAAGTGCCCCACCTGGCCACATTTGAAACAACCATTTGTGCCTATAAGGCACTCTCCGGGATGAGACCTATCACATTTACCATAAGTAGGATAATAATTCGATCCATGAGCTATGCTACCCTGTGACTGGCTGTTCGGGAAGTTGCGATGCTGTGATCCCTACTCATTCCTGACTCCCGGTGCAGGTGCACTAGCGAACGAAGGTGCTGGTCTGCTATCTTAGGCAGAAAGGATGAGTGATTTCCACCTCCAGCCCTCCTCTTACCTATCTCCTGGCTGGCCTGATGTCTTGGACCTCTTGCTCCTGAACTTTTTCCTATCCAGTATTTTCTCCTCCTATACCTGCTGCACATAAGTCATCAAGCGGGCTATATCCATATCCCCAATCAGCATTGTGTTCCTGCCCTCTCTCTTAGTCATCTGAGAGAGCCCTGACATGAATAGATCCAACCTAGTGCGTATGTCCGCCATCATAAATGGAGCATAATGGGAAAATTGAGTAAACTTAAGGTTGTACGCCCGCTCACTCATATTCTCCTGCATCAAATTCAGAAATTCCCTCACCTTAGCCTGTCTCATCTCTCTGGGAAAGCACTATCCCAGAAAGGCCTCCTCAAACATTGCTCAACTAACAGCTGGTGCCCCATCTACCCTACTTCCTTTCCACTGATCAAACCAGAGTCTAGCTACCCCTTTGAGCTAGTAGACAGCCAAATCAACCCGCTCAGCATCACATATGTGCATAACCTGAAACACTTTGTGGAGCTCCTCAATGAAATTCTCAGGATCCTCCTTCACATTAGACCCCATGAATTCTAGTAGATTCATCCTCAGAAACTCTCTATCCCTGGCGGTATCTGACCCATCATTTATGCCATCTCCCTGGAGACTTCCCTATGTAGTGACTGCTTGAACCAAAGTCTGGATGGCTTGGCGAAGCTCGGCATTAGAGATGTCTGCTTGCTGTGGCTGCTCCACAGGCACAGCTGGAACTCTAGGACCGTCAAGAATTGGGTCGGGCTAGTTTGCATTTCTCTTGGCTGGGCGTCTTCTGCCCCGTACTAGTTTGTTAGCTCTTCGTGAAGGCATGATCTGAAAAACACAACGTGAACGCATGAGTTAGGAAAGACTTAATAGAGATATACTCTGAAGTACGAAACAAGGAATAACAATTAATGGTGACACTTCCTAATGCCCTGTAGCCTCCCCATTATAGATGTGGCATGCTTCATACCCATAATACGGACTCTACTAGACAAGGTTCCACAAACTCCCTGGGACTGTTGAACTCTAAGTTCTGATACCTAGTTTGTCATGCCCCGAGCTTACACCCTAGACGTAACTGACACTCAGAACCATTGTTGGTCCCAAGTGAACAACTTGGCCTGGTTACTTACTCAGTGAAAGACTTAAATGAATGTTGAAAGGCTATAAAAGTAACAATCTAAGAGCAATAACTATCTGTATAAATCGAAATATAAAGGTGCTCAATCCATACTGAAGTAAATAAGAACTAAAATACTTAACACATAGTCTATGAAACCTCTAACTAGAGCTGCCTGAAAAGACTACCAGGACAGGCCCCAAGTAGCCCGAACTGAAATAAAAGTTGAAAGAAACATAAGTAAACCCAAGAGCCTTTGACTGAGAAGAGGCCTCACCGATGACTGGAAGATGTCTGGTCCTCAACGAAGCGGCTGCTGAGGAGCTCTGTCACCTGCATTGGTATTTATAAAATGATGCTGGTCCTAAGGACATTAGTACATGGAATGTACGGTATGTAAGATGGCTAAAACAGTAACTCAAGATAAGGCAATATTTCTCAACACATAAATATAATTCAGAATGAAGTAACATAATAATAAGTACTCTATATGCTGAAATTAACATGCTAAAAACTTGTATATAAAACATATCTTACTTAGCTTGGGGAGTTTCTCTAACCGACAACCACTACCATGAGCTTCGTGGTGATACATCATCTTGCCCATGCTATCAGAGTCATCTCGTACTTTGTCGGGGTAGGGGACGAGAAACTAGGGGAGTGGATCCATTCCAAAACTGGGCCATCTTAGTGGTTAATGAGAAATGTACCTTGGTAAAATTCTATCCTATGTTGGCTACATAATTTATGAGTTCAAGTAATTAATTCTACTCTCACTCATATCGGTGCACAATATTACTCCCAAAATAACTTTTATATAGCTCATAACTTAAAGAATACAAATTCTCAAAATCTTTGATCTTTTGGATACTTAGCCCAACTTAGCTATGTAACTTTCTCATCTGAACTCTTTATCTAGACTGAAACTAGTATCTTCTCAAGTATTTTCAAACGTATGAGTTACTCAGCTATCGTGCAAAAGTAGTTCAAAGAAAATGATTCTTAAACTCAATTCAACTCAAACTATAAGCTTTATGGGTGTTCATGAAACCCATATAAAATTTACAGAAGATCATCCATGGTTATAAATCTTGGTAGCGATACTTTAATTTATCAATATAGAAATTAAGAATCATAATACGTATCAAGAATCTATATATGTGAATGGAAATTAATGAACTTCATCGAAATACATGAAACTTGATTTGAACTTATACTTGAAACTTCTTGGATGAAAACTAATGTATAATTTCTAAGATATCCATATAAATAATTTTTGGAGGGCCTTACATACCTGGGGAAAGGATTCGTGAAGAATTGAAGGCATTTCTTGAGCTCTAACTAGCGTTCTTAATCTTACGTTTGGGTCTCTGTGAGGTCTTGAAATAATGAAAGTATATTAAATGTGTTTATGGTCGAAATTAGATTTAAAATCGACTAGTTTAAGCTTATCGGGTGTGGGACTACCCTTCCTAAATAAAGAAGGAAAACTGTGCAGAAATTACACAGGTATGCATCGCGCACATGTGTATTTTTCCCAATTTTCAAGAAATTTAGCTCCTGTTGGAAATCACTAAAAAAACAAGTGGGAATCTGCGTCCCAGGCGCATCGCGAAAGGGCCGCAGAAAGCCCGCTGGTTTGAAATTTTTTGGAAAAAATAATTCAACTCAGTTGTGTTAAAATCGAGTCGAGACCATTTTCCGACTTAGTTTTTCGCACTAATCGTAAATTAGGTCTCGAATTTGTAAATGGAGCATGGGAAGACGTGTTACACGCAAGGTCAATTCTAGTGGTAATTTAGCCTTTTCACCGAGTGTTACAGTTTGATTCCTATTGATCAATTGAAAGACTTAATCATAGAGACTATCGAAGATAAATCTAAATTTTCTCTCGCGTTTATATTGTAATGCACACAAAGGATTGATAATTTGGAGATGTCTGAGGGCTATCAACCTCCTAAGCTTCAATAATTTGATAGGAAAAGAAATCTGAAACAACATATAGTGCACTTTTATTGAAACTTGCAATGATGTTGGGACGTATGATGACTATCTCGTCAAATAGGTTTTTCAATCTCTCAAAGAAAATGTCTTTGATTGGTATACAAATCCAGAATCTGGTTCTATAGATTGTTGGGAACAGTTAGAGCAAAAGTTAGTAGGATCAAACTAACAAAGGCTTGCCACCGTGAAGATGAGCTAGTTGTTGACTTTATCCATCACTGGAGAAATTTTAGCCTTAACTGCAAAGATCGCCCCAGTGAAACTTTCAGCATTGAAATGTGTATCCAAGGCATGAAATGGGATCTTCACTATATCTTGCAAGGATTAAAGTCTAATGTATTTGAAGAGTTGGCAACTTGTGCATATGAATAAAATTAAGCATGACTATAAGAAGAAATCAATGGTCTCTTGTCTATGGGCCTCATGAAGATAAAGATATAGAAGAACTCCAAAGTGGAGACAAGTTTGTGTTTGAAAATGATTTTGAAGAGTCTATGTATATCTAGACGTTCCTTAACGCATGAGGATAAACTGCAAGTTATAACGCTCCTTAATGCACGAGGATAAATAGAAGGTTATAATGCTACCAGACGCATGAGCTTAAATTGTATGTCACAATGCTTTTCAAATTTGTGCTAAATCTCAAAGTTTGAAAACTCTTCAAATTTGAATTAAAATATAAGTTGGAAAGCTCATCAAATTTAAGCTAACCTTCATATTGTGAAGCTCTTTAATTTTGAAATCATCAAAACATGAGTCAAATTTTCAAATACTTAAGCTTTTTAAATTTGAGCTAAATCTTCAAGTCAGAAAGCTACTCAAATTCGAGCAAAAGCTTTGAATTTGAGCAAACTCTTCAAGTCAAAGTACTCCTTGACGCATGAGTCCAAAATGCATCTCATCAAATTTGAGCGAAGACTCAAGTTCCAAAGCTCCTCAAATTTGAGCTAAGTTTTTAAGTTTTGATGTCCTCAAATTTAAGCAAAGTCTTCAAGTTTCAAAGCTCATCAAATTTGAGCAAAATCTTCAAGTCAAAAGCTCCTGACCCACAAGAGTATAAATTGTGTATTGCACCCTAAAAAAATGTCCACTAGGTTGAAAATATCGAAAGAAACAGTCTAGATAAAAGTTAGGATACTAAAATATGTCCGCTAGGTTAAAAACCTCGAAAGGGGGCATTTGTAGAAATTGAAATTTTGTAGGACTCTACAAAATGAGTCTTATTTTAGTCAGGGTTTCATGGAGGTTATTCTACCCTAAACCCTAATTTATGTCTATATAAGGAGTATTATATTTCCTTTAAAAGGCATTTCAAATATCTGACAAATTCATGGTATATTCATAAAGAGAGATCAAAATCAATCAGACTATTCTTGATAATCAAATACTTCAAGAAGATCCATACAAATTCTTTCATGGAGATTAAGTTTAAGAACAAGTTTATATCAAGTTCGAGTCCATATTAACTTCATCAAATCCATAAATCAAGGTCAAAACCACAAGATTCAAGATTAAGCCCGAAAGCCTTGAATTCATGTACAAGTCAAAATCAAATTCATCAAGTTTCATAAGATTCAAGATCAAGTTAATAATCCCTTGAATTTATATTTGAAACGGTGAATTAGAGGATTTATAGAGATTGTAACACTCACATATTGAAATCAAATATAACAATTGTTGTGATATTTTCATTTTTGATTATTATTTTCTCGAAGGATACACCAAAAGTTTGTAGGACTCTACAAAATGAGTCCTATTTTAGCCAGAATTTTTTGAAGGTTATTCTACCCTAAACCCTAATTTATGCATATATAAAGGGTATTATATTCCCTTGAAAAGACATCTCAAATATCTAACAAATACATGGTATATTCATAAAGAGATTAAAATCTATCAGACTATTCTTGATAATCAAATACTTCAAGAAGATTTGTATAAATTTTGTCATCGAGATCAAGTCCAAATCATCCTAGTTCGAGAAATACACCACTAGTGGTCGTCGAATCACGAAGAAACTTTATGAGAGGAGAAGAATCAAGGGATGAACAGATTTGTACCCTATGATTAAAATTATTTTTCTTCATATTTTATTGGTGATCGTAATTTATTTTTCATCACATTAATTTGTTGTAAACAAACTGACACGCCCAATGGAACCAAATATGTCCCTTCATCGTTTTTCTCATAAATCAAATATGCAAATCTGAAGGCCACAAAACTGCAAAGGTGAAAGAAAGAGTACTTCAAGTCTCATTTTTGAGTTTCATCCGACAAGCCTTGAAGCAGGGGACATTTGTAGACACCAAAATTTTATAGAACTCTACAAAATGAGTCATATTTTAGTCAGAGTTGGAGGTTATTCTACATTAAATCCTAATTTATGCCTATTTAAAGGGTGTTATATACCCTTGAAAAGGCATCTCAAATATTTGACAAATTCATGGTATATTCATAAAGAGATCAAAATCTATCAGACTATTCTAGATAATCAAATAATTCAAGAAGATCCATACAAATCCTTTTATGGAGATCAAGTCCAAATCATCCTATTCGAGAAATACACCACTAACAGTGCTCAAATCACGAAGAAACTTTATGAGAGGAGAAGAATCAAGGGATGAATAGATTTATACTCACATTGTTTATGAATAAAATTATGTTTCTTCATATTTTATTTGTGATTCCAATTTATTTCGTATCACTTTAAAATATGTCCAAACACTCTCCATTATTGAGAAACACACCACAAAAAAGGACATATACAATCATTGGGACAATGGGTTAGGATGAGTATATTTTGGGGTTGGAGCAGAACAGAACTTCCTACTAAAAATTAGCAAAAAAATGAAAAAAATGAAGGAAAAAAAAATCTAACATACGCTTTTGGCATTGCAATTCAAACATGCGCATGTTTATCTACTTTG
Source organism: Solanum clarkiae (assembly GCA_011800125.2). Taxonomy (NCBI): domain Eukaryota; kingdom Viridiplantae; phylum Streptophyta; class Magnoliopsida; order Solanales; family Solanaceae; genus Solanum; species Solanum clarkiae. The sequence continues at coordinate 14,121 of JAABOM020033049.1, forward strand.
GTTCAACTTTACCGGCAAGTCACCGACGATCAAAACTCAATTTTTAATTTTGTTTGATTTTTAGTTTAATGTATTGCTAGTATGAATTAATTGAGAATTCATTGAGAATTCATTTAAAATAGATTATTTAATTGAAACTAGTTTATTTTGGTTGGTTTTGGAGATTTTATCCAAATAAGGGATATTTTTGAATACTTTAATAATGACAACTTATATCTGGCCATATAATATAACTAGAAAAGGGGAAGCCCGTGCGGAATATTCTCTGATCTCAATTTATATGATGTTGATATAATATTTTATTATTATTTTCTGATCTTGATTTATATGACGTTGATAGAATATTTTTTATATTTTTTAAATTTTAAATTTTTTAATATTTAGACTTAAAATAATTGATTAGAGTGATATAGTACAATCATAGTTGAAGCAGCTGAAGAAATAATTTGATAGGGACACTATCGTAAATCAAGTTGGAACAACTGAAGGATTATAATTAAGTAGTTGAAGCAGGAACATCAATATCCATGAAATATCTTGATTGGACCGCATATTATAAAGGAGGGAAGAAGCAAGCAGCTCAAGCAAGCATGTTGATGGAGAGCGCTTTCGCTTTTAAATTTTAAGTTGTTCATTATTTAAGCATAAAAAAATTGTGGGGATGATATAGCAAAATCACAGTTGAAGCAATTGAAAAAATAATTTGGTAGGGACACTACCGCTAAATCAAGTTTTAACAGTTAAAGAATATAATTAGGTAGCTGAAGCAGACACATCAAAATTCACGAAATATTTTGATTGAACCGCATATAATAAAGGGTGGAGATGAAACAACAGGTCACGCAGGCATATTGACGAAGAGTTGTTGCTTATTCACATTTCTTATATACTAACTAGAAACAAAGTTATCTATTAGGGTATATTTGAACTTTTTTCTTTTTTTATATTAGTATATAATTTTTTTCAATTTATATTAAAAATAAAAATGTTAATTAATTTTTTGTCCTTCGTTAAAAGATTCTACAACACATAAAATTATTATTTACTATTTTTCTCAAATAATGTTATTTAATTATTATCTTAAAATTTAGGTACTTTTAAATTAAAGTTACAACTATTGACTTTTTACTTATTTGTAAAATCTGAGAATTACCTATATTTAGTATTTTATAATTAACTACAATTTTACTATTTAAATCTTTTCTTAGTGGAACTATATTAAAAATCATGATATTAAACACTTCAAGATTAACTACTACAATTTTGGATATATATTTAGCTTACACAACTACTTCTTTTATTTTAATGGTAAAAAGTAATTATGTAACACTTCAATTTTTTTAGCTGAGACTTAATTGAGTATAAGTGTTAAAGTCAATTTCTAAATATGAGAATAGAATTGGAGATGATCTAACGTCACACGAACCCTCTAATACGAAGTTAAGCTAAAAACCTTCTTAGCTTTGAGTTCTAACGTAAGAGTTTATAAGAAATTAGATGGACCAGTGACTTTTAGTTTGTATATATATGCCAGAATCAATTATTAAGCATTTAAAATATATTAGATGTGATTTAAAGTCATAAGGGATCTTTACATTAAGTTAAGTTTAAAGAATTTCTACCGACTAAATTTTTCTCTGAGTTGATAAAAGGGTCAACTTCAAATGACCATATCTCCTAAAGTATAATTAATTAGATGACCCATAATATATCATATTGAAGATAATTGAATTACCTTTCTAACACATCCAATTTCGCCTTAATCAAAGTTCAGAGTAGAAAGTTATGACCATTTTAGTGAAGGAGTGCAGAGTTGTCTTAAGGTCCGCGCCCGAAGCGTATCGCAAACCTGACGTGGATCCAAACTGGATAAGCTATGACATTTTTTTCTTTTTATTTGAGGGTACTTTTATCTTAAAATCTTTGGAGGTCTATTTAAGGTCATAAAACGCATAAAACGTCAGTTTTCATAATTAAAAACCCTCCTTTTCATTCCTAAACATAAACACTCAAGAATCATCAAAAAAATGATCAAGTTAGGATTAGATTTCAAGATTTCTCCATCAAGGTGTAAGTTCTTATTCATAAATTTCAAACTACCCAACCTAAATTTATTTATCTATTCATGAATCTCTAATAGGATCTTAAATCATAACCTAGGGTTTCAAGAAGACGAATTCAAGAATCCCAAGAAAGGATTTCTTGATTCTTCTTTTTCAAGAATTAGGCTTCTTCATCAAGAACTTTAAAGATTCTAAGTCAAGAATTCAAGAATCAAAGAGAATTTCTTCAACCAGTGTCCTTTCAGGTTCTTTCACTTTAAAAGAACTACCAAGATTGAGGATTTTCTCCAAGAAAGCGAGTATTCATCAAACTTCGATGGTAATATCAACTTTTCAGGTATGTAAGGCTACTCGTAGCGTTGGATTGAGTTTAGCCACGTGCCCCACATGTTAATTCTCCATAATTGAGTTCAAGTAGAGTCTTACCCCAAGTCTTGAATTCTAAATGAGTTGATTCCTCTTCCATTGAGCTAGATATATTCATGCACTGAGATTGTTGCTATTCTTATATTTTATATTATTGGAATTTTTATTCTTGGATACTTTTCCATGAACCGTAATAAAGTTATTGATCATGGCTTTCCTGTATATTCTTTGATATTGAGATTTATGATTTTTCATGCATTAAATAAATATTTTGAATAAAGTTTTGCATGTTTTAGTAAAGATGATGACTTTTCTATGCATTGATGAAAGAGTAATTTAAAGTAATATTATATATGTATTTTATTTAGTCCAAAGAGTTACAATTTTTAGGAACATCTTTTGATGAGATAATGCATGATTTAATGAGTTTTGAAGAAAAACATGAGATTTACTAAAATTTTCTATTAAATTTGGGTCTTAAGTTAAGATACTACTTTTAATTATTAAACTATTTAAACCCCAAAGTTACTACAAAAATCTATGAATCTTGATATCTTACTTTAAACTGAAGAAAAAATATTAGTATAAGTATTTTATGAATAGTGAAGCATGAAGCCTATGATTTTAGATAGTTTTGAGAAAAGTTAAGGGTTTTCCATCAATCTCGGATG
>JAABOM020033080.1:0-17216 GCA_011800125.2 Solanum clarkiae
CGGTTTGCCCATGGGCCGGCTTTGCTTAGTTTGGAGACATAAGGAGCTAGGTTTGGGATATGATGGCATCATGACATATGGGTGCTGGGCATCGTTTGCCCCGGCTCACGTGAGGGCTTGGCTTTGTTCACCTTGGCTCACTTATCGGGCATGATGACCTATACACATTACGATACGTGAGTGCTTGGCCATTGTTCGCCTCGGCCCACCTATCCTATGACATAAGTGCTAGGCCGCTGGTCTCCTCGGCTCACTTATGCTACAGTTGGGACTTGTGTTGGAGATTTCGGGAATTCAAAATTTCTTGTATTATGCTGTGGTATGGCGCGAGTTTGGAGGTCGCCATCGTTCCCATCTGATATGCATTACTTTGATATTTTAAATGAAGAATTATGTTGATGTTTGCATGCAGGTTTGGCTCATATATTTTTATTGGTATTATTACTCTCATTTATATTTTGTACTTTCCACTTTACATATTCGGTACTTATTTCGTACTGACCCCCTTCCTTCGTAGTCTGCATTTCGTGCCTGCAGGTACTGACGCACAAGCTAGAGAGACACCTTCTTAGGATCTATGTCTACCGTTGAAGTGCTCCATTTACCTCAGGAGCAGATTTTTGGTATATACATGTACATTTATTTTCTGTATTTTGCATTTATGTATATTCGAGGGTATGACGGGGCCCTGTCCCGTCCTATGATTCAGTTCGTATGTATAGAGGTCTGTGGATACATGTGGGTGTGGGATATTGCATGTGGTAAGACTATGTATGTATGATACATTTGTTGGGCGGTTCTACCGCAGCGGTGACCTTGTCGGCCCGCATATATATATGTGTATAGATATTTGCTGTATGTTGGGATTGCTGTTTGCAGGTTTGGTCAGTCAGTAAAACAGAGGAAACTCTGCCGAAATTTTGATAGAGTCCTTAGCTATTATAGTTGGAATCCGGTTTGGTGTTTGTCTGGGTGCCCAATCGGCACTAATCACGGTCCCTGGGTTGGGTCGTGACAACAATCATGAATATGGGCGATCAGACCGTGGTAAGTCAAGGCATGGCTAAAGATCTATGTCAACTGGATAATTTGGGAGTTCGCCTTCTTGAAACATCAATGGAAGGGGTTGTTGTTCATAATGTTGCGAAGTCTTCATTGGTAATGGAGGTTAAAGAAATACAGTTCGAGCATCCTATTTTATGATGACTTAAGGATAATGTGAGTTAGGGTATGATAAAATGCTTTGACCTTACACCAAATGGGGTACTTTATTGCTAAAACAGATTATGGGTGTCCGATGTCAATAGAATAAGAAGGAGGATAATGGAAGAAGACAATCATTCTAGATATTCCATTCCATCTAGTATCATGACCTGAAGGAAATGTTTTGGTGGGAAGTCATGAAACAGGACCTTGCAGAATTTGTGGCTCAATGTCTAAATTACCAACAAGTCAAAGTAGAGCACCAAAAGCCAGGAGGTTATATGCAATGTATAGAGCTTCTATCATGGAAGTGGGATATGATTAATATGAATTTTATTACTGGGTTGCCTCGCTCATTTCAGAAGTTTGACTCCATATGGGTAATGGTTGATAGATTCACAAAGTCAGCACACTTCTTGCTGGTTAGGAGTGATTATACAGCTAAAGAGTATGCAAAGTTATACATCAAAGAGATAGTTAGGCTACATGGGGTCCTAATATCTACTATATCTTATCGGGGAGTTCAATTCACTGTAATATTTTTGAAGTCCTTCCGAAGGAATTTTGGGACACAAGTGAATTTGAGTACAACTTTCCACCCTCAAACAGACGGCCAAGAAGAACACACTATTCAAACACTTGAAGATATGTTATGGTCTTGTGCATTGGACTTCAAAGGTAGCTGGGGTGAAACCACCTTGCCTGGGCCAAATCTAGTACAACAAGCAATGGAAAAAGTCAGGTTAATACAACAATGGCTAGAAACAACCCAAGGTCATCACAAATCATATATGGATGCTAGGAGGAGAGGATTGGAATTCGTCATAGGGGATTAAGTATTTTTAAAGGTGTCTCCAATTATACGGGTTACGAGATTTGGTAAGAAAGGAAAATTGAGCCCACATTACATAGGGCCATACAAAATTATTAAAAGGTTAGGGCAGGTTGTATATGAACTCGAGCTACCCCAAGATATTTCAATGGTTCATTTAGTTTTCCATGTCTCAATGCTTCGAAAATGCATAGGAGACCCATATCGTATAACTCTTATTGAAGATGTTTGGGTTGTAGAAGATCTCACCTATGGAGAGGTACCTGTTGCTATTCTAGATTGTTAGGTTAAGCAACTAAGGAATAAAGAAATAACTTCAGTAAAAGTACTTTTGGAGGAACCAACAGGCAGAAGAGATAGGATGGGAGGCTAAGGAAGCAATGAAATCAAAATACCCTTACTTATTTGAAGCTAAAGAGAAAGTCCAACATCCAATCTTGGGGTACTAATAGGTACGCGTGATTGAATGCTTGTTGTGTTGTCAAACGTTTGTTTAAGTATAGGTTTAAACTTGGTTACGTAATCCAACTATGCTAACATTCACAAATAAATGTCCCTATGGGGGAGGATGTAACACCCTACATCTTACATGTACTATTCCCATGCAAAATGAACATGATATAGCATGGTCAAATCAACACCTATTTTTAAAAAGTGCTTGAATCTCAAATTAGAGGGCGACATGTATGTGTAATGCTTAAGAGAGTCGAGTGTATATAAGTTTTATGTCAAATTGAGGAGATCGTAGTCTTAAAGAATTCAGAGAAATGAGGTGTTCGTAGGACTTCGCAAGCTAGCAGGTGAGTCACCTGCTTGCTTAGCTTAAATTTGCAAGCTAAATGAAGATGAGGACAGATGCCGAATCTGTCCAAGTCCAATAATGAAAAAAACCATGTTAAGGGTGTAACTTTAGCCTGTATTTTAGCATTATAAATGGACAATATTTTCAGTCTAAGAAGAATAGAGATAGGGGACAAAACTAAATAAGGAGAAAGGAGAAAAGTGGGTAGCCAAGTCCCAACAAATTTGTACCCAATAAGGCCCAAGTGAAAGGGGGGAAATGGTATATTATTATCTTGATAAAATAATTCCTAAACTGTAAAAGAAAGTAGGTCAAATAAATCCTTTAAAAGGGCTTACAAGCAGCACCTTTAAGTCATTCTTAGACTTGAAAAACATTTAGCTTTCACAAAGATTTTTTGTTACTCTTTCTTGACTTTGTAAAACAACCACAAGAAGCTTTTAGGGTTCTTAAAGAGGCTCTCAACCTTGTAGGTAAAGTTAAGTAATATAGTTGTGTATTTAGTATAGTTTTGTCATAAGAAACAAGAAGTATATGTTATTTCTGCTTGTGCTGGAAATTTGGACAACATGTGTCCAAAGGATTGTTGTGCACTTTTTTGTTAATTAAGAGGCTTTTCTCATTATGGTTGCCTAAAATATGAAGTAAGACTTATTTTTTTAAGAAGTTTTAGTTTGATAGTGATGTAATAAGGTTGTTGCACCACTTTTACAGTCCATAAAAGTGACTTCTTATATGATATTGCAATTGTTTTCTTAGTAGGAACTTATGGGCTGGTAGTTGAAAATTGTTTTTCCACGACCTCAATCTACTTTGGGAATATTTTTTCCCTACTTAAAGACTGAATTTATGTGTGATTATATTATATATAGTTTGGTGGATGTTAAAATTGATTTGGGATTGTTGAGTTTGAAATGTGGCGAGACGACGTAATGTTATGTCACCTACTTATATGTTGTGTATAATTGTTATGTGTATTGCTTTGTGGGCTACTATGAGACTGTTATGGAACTAAACCAAGCTGCACACGATATGCATATGAGAATGTGTGTTAGAAATTATGATTAGAGGTGGAAAGGTTGGAAGAATAAGCTCGGGTTTATAATTACACTCTTGCTGTCTGTGTTGTTCTTTATGAGTCTGGGCTGCCAAGATGTATCTATTGGCTTCTAATGCTAGTTATATCACCTACTATATTATGGATAAATATTTAGATGAAGTAAAGGTTACTTTGAGGTAATAAAAAGTTCATACAACAAAGTATGTAAGGCTACTTGATTTCATATTACTTGGCATAAACTATAGATCCCTCGTTGGCATATAAAGGCACTTACTAACTCTAACATATTTAATAACCATGTCTCCATTCTTTCATGTGTTCATATTCCCCCATATATAGACATCTTCAAATTTGCATCCACACTTGGGTACCAAGATATATGGATTCGTGTTGTTGAATATTTCATAAAAGTGGTCTCTTAACCTTACACCAGTGCATAATTTCATTTGAGTTGTTACTTCATATATAGTATATCCTATATTACATATTCAATATATTATCTCGTAATAACGTCCCTTACGGGGGACCTGCATTTCATGTTGCAGGTACAGGCACTAGCAGATCTCCCCAGTAGGAGTGCAGAATATCCAGTTGTTTTTACCAAGCTCCAAGTTGCTTTGGGGATTTGTGTCTATATTTAGAGCCTATATTTTTGTATTGTATAGTTAGTCGAAGCAGGGCCTGTCCTGACCCTTGTCAGACACTTTTCCTTATCTAGCGGTTTTGTATACTATGTAAATTAATATATGGTCATGTCTTGTATTTTAGGAAACGTGGCTCCAATGGCCTAGTCATGTGCATTTCCTTTTGGTTTGTTTTTATTTTTACTTTCTTGGAAGCATGTTGAATGTAGAAATCCCTTATAATATGTATAGAAAGTTCATGGATACGGGTTGGTTCTCCCAAGCCTTATTGGCAATGGGTGCCACTCCACCTTAATGGGACGTTGGGCATGGCAATGATGAATGCAACCCTTAGGGATCAATTGTACCTTAGGACAAGAAATGGACCGACCTCCTTTGCTACCACTTAACAACCTCCCACTCAAAGACGGGTTCATAGGTAGTCGAATTCTAGCTCCACGGGTTCTAATCCATGAAGACACAACATGCATGCAACTATTCCATCCTACGTATGACATAAAATCCACCACATCTACTCCAACAAGTCAAAAGGCAAGCCTTAATGAAATACGAACCAAAAGTAATAATGAAAGGAATAGTGAACTCAGATCCATCAAAAATCAAAACCTTTAACTTACCTTCCTTCGCCTTCCTCTTGAAGCGAGATGATCAACTAGAAGAGAAAAGACAATCATAAGGGGGGAAAACTTAGTCTAACTTTATAGCACGACTTAGAACATGAAAAAGAGAAACATTTCCTAAAACGTCTCACATCCTCCTACTCATAGTTGTGGTGCACAACACAACCATAAATAAGACTCTAATCAACGCGGTGGGTTGGACTCAAAGTATCTAACAACCTAGTGCTCTGATACAACCTATTTCATGACCCAAGCTTAGGGATAAGACGTGATTGGTGAATGGGGAACCCGAAGGAACCCCAAACAAGCCTCATAGCATATCATTAAACATCCTTGGTCACGGAAGCAATTAGAATGACAATATGAGATAAATGTTAACAAGGGGAAATTGGGACTAAGGAGAAACTTCCATATTATAAACAACAAGAGTCAATAGAGTCAAACTTATAACATAAATATATAACATGTTCTATAACACCTCTACCTCATAGATAAGAGCGGGGGCCAAGACAAAGCAACCGGCTCACCCGCATAGTCAATACATAAATCAAAGAGAAAGTCATAATACATAACAAGAGATCATAAGTAACGTCCCCGAAATGGAGGACTCACCAACAAGCTTGAGTGGAACTGTGCTAGCCACGTGGATGGAGATGCTCAAGTGGGGCTCTGATTCCTACAAGGTGATATCATATAGGCACGGAGTATATATTAGTATGCTAGAATATACTAAAGTATGTAGGATGCACTGCAACAAAAGTTAGGCAATAATCAAAATGCATAATCATTGAAAGAAGTAGTGTATTAGCAACATGACATACATGAACAATGCTTAAGGTAAAACATGCTTGTAAATCATGGTCAAGGAATATAGCTCATTGTGGAATACATACTCAACCATTTTTGACCAATCTTCATGAAATGGACCAAATTGCCCCTACTCACCTTATGGTATAACCTTTTTGGAGAGTGTTATCAATACCCCTACCATACGATATAGTCTTTTTATAGATAGTATAGGATTTCCCCTACATTGCGATAAAATCTTTTGCGTAGGAGCCATGATTCATTCTACCTTATGACATGGACTTTTTGATAGAATGTCCATACTTTACGACATGATCATTTCTTTAGAAACCATTATTCTTTATACCTTATGGCATGAGTTTTTTGGTACGGTGTCCATACCTTACAATATGATCTTTTTAGTAGGAACTATTAGTCATTCTACCTTATGGCATGGCCTTTTCGTAGGGTGTCCATACCTTATGATATGATCTTTTCGATAGGAACTATTAGTTATTCTGCCTTACAGCATGTCCTTTTTGGTTGGGTGTCCATATCTTACGATATTATCTTTTTGGTAGGACTATTAGTTCTTCTACCTTACGGCATAGCCTTTTCGGTAGAGGGTCCATACCTTACAATATGATCTTTTTGGTAGGAATTTATTAGTTATTCTACCTTACGACATGGCCTTTTTGGTAGAGATCACAGAACTAGCTCATCACAGCATTTCATTTCAAACAACAAGGGAAGACCTTCTCCATTTTCTCAAGCGCACAACAAATATTGAAACCCAACATTCTACTTGTAACAACATAGGTACTCTTTCATGAAAATAACTCATATAAACATTCCTATCATCATAACATAGTCATCATGTAAATACATTACTTCCATAATCATTTCATCATCATATAATCATCATATGGCCATTCAACTCATAGGATATGCATTAGACCTTCAATTCCTCAAGAAATCATAACCGAACATTTTATCAAACACTTGGTGGGTGTGAAATGATAGTATAAAATTATGAAATATAGAGATGAAATCATGCAAGAAAATATTTTAAAACTATCAATCAACACTTTCAACATACTCAAACAATATACATAAAAATCCTACATCAATTCTTACAATAGATCCAAGATTTATAACTCAAAACATAGCAAATTAGTCACAACTTTACATAGCTTTAATATAGTTCATAAACATGTTCATACTAGTAAACCCATTTGTAAAATCAACTTTAAATCATGCAAATTAAGTAAAAAGGAGATTAGGACATCATGTATGGACGAACCCAATGGCTAAAACCTACATATCTTGACTTTGGAGAGTTTCTTGAAGAAGATTTCAAATGGAGACTTGAAGCTTGAATGAAATCCTTATTTTTGGGAAGAGATTGGGACATTTGAATCTTTAGGAGGACTTGGGGCTTGACTTTGTTTAGTTGAATTCGTACAAGACTTCTTGCAAACCTTGTGAATGAATGGAGAATTTGATGAAGATTAAAGAGGACTTTGAGAGTTTTTTCGTTGGTTTTTTGGGCTCAAAATGGTCAAAAAATCAAAGATTTTCGTGTATATATGTATAGGGTTATTAGTCAATTGCTTTCGAGTAAAAAGAATAATTTTTTGGAAGTTTGTGAACTAGTCCGCGTCAGGTCCGCATCGCGGACCTATTATGGAAAGGTTTTTGCGAAGTTTGACCAAAAATTATTTTTCTTGAAACGGATAAAGTATAACTTGTAGGTACTCATTTTCCCATGCGATGTTTCCCTCTGAACAAGAATATGAGGTCAAATTTTTGAAATTCTGCACAGATTTTGAGATATTGAAAACAAATACATATAAGGTCTTTTCGAGCTACGTGGAGGATGTTTAAATATCCCCGATTTGAGATATAATGGAATTACAATTATGAGGTTATCCCTGAAAAAGTGTGGGATGTTTCACTTCCAAATTGGAGGCTAGGTTGGATGACCTAGCGGTTGGAGTCCCAAGGTGATACCAGGGGTTCGAGTCCCAGTAGACACCATTTTCGATGGGTCAAGACTTGGTTACTATTGTGATGTTGGGGCCCAGTGGCCCAATTTTTTACCCATGGATACACTTACCTTATCACACTTTGATTGTGCGTGGGTGTATCGTCTAGGCTTATGAGGGCTCAGTAGGTATTTGGCTTCGAAACTATGGCTTTCCACACATGTAAAATTAACCCTTGACCTTATGAAGTGGAGAGTGAGGCTCTATAATGATTCTATGGGGGCGTTAGTGATTTTCTATCAATTATTTTGTACGATGTGTAGCTCCCGAGCTTATGGTGTCTCGGGTGGCATACAATCGTAGATCATTGGGCCTTACAACCATGCACAGTGCGATGCTTCTATTTTGGTGACTGTTATGAGATGAGTTTTGCCAGTCTGACAGATTGTGTGTTTTATATTACCATATTTTGGTTCAGTTGATGTTTCGGGGTGCTTTGATGAGTTTACTGCTTTTAGAGTACATTTGACCTTCCTTATGAATCTATTCACTCAGTAGGCCGATGATGCCTACTAGATGTATTTTTCAAGTACTCTCCCCTACTTTTGCATCTTCCTATAGTGCAAATCTAGGTACCAGCCAGGGATGCGGAATCTCGGGGGATTTTGAGAGTGAGGAGACTTATTTTGGTGAGCATCGGCAGATATAATTTGAAATAGAATCAATCTTTTTGTTTGGCCGTCTTTTGTTATCGAACTCTGGCCATGTGTAATAGACTATGTATTTTCTAGGCTTTCTCGGGTTGTATACATATTATACTATGTTTTTGTCCATGTACCTGTTTGCTTATTATGATTATGTATTGTTGACTTCCAGGTTTTGGGTAGGTTTCTATGATTGTTATGTTTTGTTATACTGTTCGGGCTTGACAAGATGCTAGGACAAGTTCCCTGGGGTTGGATTCTTGACTTGCCTATAGCTAGGAACTAGTAGGCGCCATCGTGACTGAAATCGGGTCGTGACATAATCATCGATACTGAATGTAGTCTTGACCGATAAGAAATAATTTGACCTTGTCATGCGTTCCAATATCACCCATATGAAGTCAAAATGCTTTTTGGTCTTTGGAAAACCCATTACAAACTACATGTTGATCTTTTCCCACTTCCAAGTAGGAATGCCAAAGTCTTATGATAGGCCACCTGGCCTTTGGTGTTGAACCTTGACCTGTTGGCAGATAGTACACTCAAATACAAATTGAGCAATGTGCTTTTTCATTCCATTCTACCAATAGATCTATCTTAAGTCTCTATACATTTTTGTTTTGCTGTGATGAGTGGAATATGAAGAGTTATGAGCCTCTTGTATGATCAACTTCTTCAACTAACCATCATTAGGTACATACAGCTTCCGTTGATATCGGAGTCCACTATCTCCCCATTTTGAGAAGACTTGTCTCTTTCCATCCTTTGCTAAGGCTTTCAACTCAACTAAAAGGGGCTCAAGGTCTTGTTTATCATTAACCTCTTTAATCAAAGAAGATTTGAACCCATGAAGCACTATTACACCACCATTCCAGACTCACTCAATTTCACTCCTAAGCTAGATAATCGATGAACATCTTTAGCTAACTCCTTTATTCCATCATCTTCGAGATGAGACATACTCCCCATGGAAACTCTGCTAAGGGCGTCAAATACCACATTGGTTTTTCTAAGGTGATACTTCACACTCATATCATAATCCTTGAGTAGCTCTAACCACCTTTGTTGCCTCAAATTAAGATCCTTTATAGTGAACACATGTTAGAGGCTCTTATTGTCAGTGAAGACATCCACATGAACTCCATAAAAGTGATATCACCAAATTTTCAAGGCAAACACCATAGCCACAGGCTCAAGATTAGAAGTTGGGTAATTCTTCTCATGCAGTTGCCTTGAAGCAGAGACAATCATTTTACCATTTTGCATCAACACACAAAGCAACCCAATCCTTGATGGATCACAATATATGACGAACCCATCTTTTCCTTCTTGAAATGTCAATATTGGGGCCAAAGTTAGTCGATCCTTTATAGTTTGAAAGCTTTTCTCATATTCGTTCATCCACATAAACTTAGCTTTCTTTTGTGTCAACTTGGTAAGTAGGGACAGAATACTAGAGAAATCTTGCACAAACCTTCTACAGTAACCGACTAGGCCTAACAAACTCTTTATATAGGTAGGAGGCAATGGACTTGGCCAATTTCTCACGGCTTTAATCTTCATTGGAAGAACCTTGATACCCTCTTTAGATACCACATGCCCAAGGAAGGCAACCTCACCTAGACAAAACTAGCATTACACCAACTTTGCATAAAGCTTTTGTTCCCTTGGGGTTTTAATACCACCCTCAAGTGTTCTATATGCTCTTGTTCACCTCATGAGTACATAAGGATACCATCAATAAACACCATGATGAATATTTCAAGATAGGGCCTGAACACCTTATTCGTAAGATCCATAAATATAGTCGGCACATTGGTGAAGCCAAAAGACATCTGCAGAAACTCAAATTGACCATGCCTAGTCCAAAATGCCATCATAGGAATTTCACATTCTGTGACCCTCAATTGGTAATAATTGGATCTCAATTTGACTTTGGAGAAGTAAGTAGCCCCTTGCAATTGATCAAACAAATCGTCTATTATCGAAAAGGGATACTTCATTCTTGATGGTGACCTTATTGAGTTGCCGATAATCAATGCAACTACGGAGCAACCTTTTTCACAAACAAAAGTGGATCACCCTATGGAGGCTAGCTAGGTATAATAAAACCCTTCCCAACAAATCCTTCAATTGTTCCTTTAGCTCCTTCAACTCTTTCGGAGCCATTCTAGATTGAGGGATTGAGATAGTTCGAGTATCGGGTAAGAGGTTTATAACAAAGTCTATCTCCCTTTCAAGAGGAATGCCTAGAAACTCTGAAAGGACATCTTGAAACTCATTCATAATGGGGACTGACTCAAGAGAAAGAACTTTAGAAGTGACATCTTTGGCTCTTACTAAGTTATAGATGCACCAATTGGAAATTATTTATGGGCTTTTTGGAAGGAGATGAACTTACCCTTATATGTGGAGTTACTACCCTCCAACTCAAGAGTTGGCTCATTTGGGAATTGAACGTTGACCTTATGGGTTCTACAATCAATAAAAGCATAAAAAGTGTGCAACCAATCCATCCCAAGAATCACATCGAAGTCGACCATAGAAATCTCAACTAAATCACAAGTAACTACTTTATGCAATATGAAGGCGAGACAATTTCTATAGACTCTTCATGCTATAATGGACTCCCCTACGGGGTAACTTACCTCATAGTTCTCATGGAGGACTTTGGGATATGCATGAGACTTATTGGAAAAACATCGAGTTAAAAATGATAAATTTACTCCTAGATCTAAAAGTGCATAGCATCATAATCAAAAACACTTAACATACCGGTGACCATGTTTGGAGACTCTTCAACCTCTTGGCGACCATGAAGAGAATAGAACCAATTAGTCCTCTAGGCACCTTAGACTTGAGCCTTTTAGCCTTAGGGCCTTGCTCCTACAATCCTTTGTATAGTGGCCAAGCTTCCCACAAGTGAAGCAAGCATTGGACCCAACTAGACATTCCCTTTTACATGGTCTTCCGTACTTGGGGCAACTAGGTCATTGGGACTTAGAAGTAACCCATTTATCCTTTGTAGTTTGGTGAGGTGGAGTGTTGGTGAATACTTGACCACCTTGAAACTTGTGATCACCACTTCATTCGTGAGAGAAGCTCCTACCATCAAATCGAGCCCTCTTGGACTCCCGTATCCTTTGTTGAAGCTTCTCTTCAATTTGCTCTGCATACATCATCAAGCAAGAAATGTCTATCTTTTTGACCAACATTGCCATCTTGAAGTCCTCGGAAACCAATTTAGAAACACAAAAAGTAAACTTACTCGTTCGAGCTCTCGGATCCACGACCATAAATGGAGCATACTTTGATAGATTGGTGAATTTGAAGGCGTACTCCCTCATACTCATGGTCCCTTGCTTTAGGTCGATAAACTCATAGGACCTTTGTCTGCCTAAGATCAATTGGAAAGAATCAATCCAAGAAAGCACACATGAATTCATCACAACCAATTGTACCTGCTTCTTGGCCCCTCTCGTCAGCCCATTCTTCATACTAAATTTGGTGACTCCTTTGAGTGGGTAGGCCACCTACTTGGCTTTCTCCTCAGATGGTATTCACCACAACTACCCAGTAATCCTCCTCAATGAAGTTAATGGGATCCTCATCCATCTTTGATCCATGAAATCCCAAAAGGTTCATCCACATGACATCACACACTCTTGTGGTCGGGGTAGGCACCTGGGGAGGGGAGACTATCTCTTGATTGGTTAATTCTTAGGCCAATAATATAATGGCGACTCTGAACTCCACATGAAACACTCCATCTTCTTATTGGAATGAAGGGACTTATTATTTGGGAATGCCTTATTGATGAGGAGCTCTTCATGGCGACATGATCTAAAAAAAGAAAATGACAATCATTAGTTAATGGAAAACCTTGTTCAACTTTGTGGCATGACATGAGTAAGAAAGAAGGAAAGAATTTCCTAAATCGTCTCACAACCTCTTACTCAAGATTGTGGCGCACTATACAACCTTGAATGAGACTCTATGCGATGGGATGTACATGGACATTCGAGGATTTTTAAAAAATATCATGCTCTAAGACCATGTTTATAATGAAACCAACCTAGGATCCTAGTCGTCACACGACGAATGAGATACCTAAAGGTACCTCACCCAAGTCATCTTAAGTATCTTAAGCATCATAGGCATTTACTAAGAACAATTTGTGTAAAAATAAGGGGAAAGGGACTAAGGGCTCTTTTGAAGCAGTGAAGCAAAATTACAACGCAATAACAATAACTAACACCCATTATTCAGAAGCATACCAACTAATGCAAAATAAGCGGAATTGGTAGAGTCGACAAATAGAAAAGAATCTTTAATAAGGGAACGTAGAAAGTACAAGCCTCAACGGGCTAACATATATATTGTCCAAAAACAAAATACAAGATAGAAAGATGAAAAGGTAAAGTCCTGAAATAAGGTCTTACCACAAATAAAAGTGCTACTCTTGAATGTTGGGTACTAGCCACTAGCTAGTGGAGAAGTGCCTATCCTTACATGGTTAAATCATGCAGATAAAATATGCGTTAGTACATCTGAATATATTAAGTATGTCAGATGTAATACATGTATGCTATTGTAATGCCATCACTCACAAATATAACACATAAGTACTTATGCGATGAAAGATGTATAAAATGAGATTAAGCATGTACAAGGAATATAACTCGATATGGATAAGAGTAAATGCGTAACATGTAATGATAATATATCAATATCGGTAATAGTAAATAAATGAGAAAGTATATGTAATGAAAATATATCATAGGATCATAAAATAGTGGGAATAGATATTAACAGACATATAAAACCATGTAAGTTACTACGTGGAATTCAATGAACTCCTTCTTTTGGGAAAGGCCAATGTCGCCTTCCAGTTGGAAAATGCAACTCTACTTGCCAAGTTAGACGTCCAAAACTTAGTAATCTTGTAATTGTATCTTTCATACCATATGGGCTTACGTGGATCCACTAGTCTAGCCTTCAAGGGCTCCTTGGGTAGCACATAGTTAGGTACATTGAGATTTAGCTTTACGGGGACAAGACTCAACTAATAGAATGAGTCCCAATGTCAAGTCCACTTGGTGCTAAGTATCACATAGAATCTTTAAAACATAACTTAGAATCTGAAACGGCCCCAAAAAATTCTTGAAAATGTGCCTCGGAATTTCTCAGAATTGTTATTTAAAGGGTCAATTCTTAAGTATTTAAAGTATATTATATGTGATTTAGAGTCATAAGGGATATTTTACATCAGGACAAGTCCAAAGAATTTCTACTAACTAAGTTTTCGTATGAGTCAATAGAAGGGTCAACCTCAGAAGACCATATCTTTAAAGTATAATGAGTTGGATGACCGATAATATATCAAATCAAAGATATTCGAATTATCTTTCCAATGCATCTAATTTTGCATTAATCGAAGTTTGGAGTAGAAAGTTATAACCATTTTAGTGGAGAGGTGCAGAGCTGTTTGAAAGTTCGCGCCTGGAGTGCGTCATGGACCCTCACTGGATGAGTTAATTACGTTTTTTTCTTTATATTTGATGGTATTTTTATCTTAAAACCTTTGGGGTTCCATTTATGATCTCCAAGACGTATAAAACTTCAGTTTTCATGATCAAAACTCTCTCCCTTCTCTCCTAAACATAAACGCTCAAGAATGATCAATAAAGTCACGAAGTTAGGATTTTCTTTCAAGATTCATCCTCAAGGTTAGTTATTCTACATAAATTTCAATCTACTCAACCCGAATTTCTTCATCTACTCATGAATCTCTAATAGGATTTTAAACCATAACCTAGGGTTTCAAGAAAACAAATTCAAGAATCCCAAGAAAGGATTTCATCATTCTTCTTCTTCAAGAATTATGGCTCTTCATCAAGAACTCTAAAGAGTCTAAGTCAAGAATTCAAGAAATTAAAGATAATTCTTTCAATCAATGTCCTTCAAAGTTCTTTCACTTTAAAAGAACTGCGAAGATTGAGGATTTTCTCCAAGAAAGAGGAGAGAAGATCGCAAACTTTCCCCAAACTTCAATCAATGATTTCTCTCTCAATTTTGATTGGATTTGAGTGATTGAAATAGCTAAATTGTATGTTTTTCCTAGAACATCACCGTAGGAGCTTCATAAACTGACTTTGTTATTTCGTTTGAGGTGAAAATTGCATATTTACTGCTGCGTATTTAATGTACTTTGAAAACTTTAACATTCGATTTCTTCCTCTTGTTAGCTCCATTTTAAAAATGGTTTTCACCAATGAATTCCTTACCACTTGGGGAATATTTTCATGTAGAAATTTTTAGATTCCCACAATATTTTTCTGGCGATAAAATTTTTGGACCATTTTACCCTTTTCATTGAATTAATTGATTTTAGTGTCGTCAGATTTATTATATAATTATGATGCTATATTTGAATATATTTTGGTTAATTGGAGTGTCATAGGAAGGGAAAAGCTTCGAAATTGGTGTGATTCGAGACTTTATATAAGGCAAGTGGATTTCTAATCTTTTGTTAAATATCTTGAAACTTGTATGCTCCAATATGTATACAATTGAGTATTTTGGGGTAGAGATAGATTTATGTAGGCTTTGATTCAAATATTTTGAATTGGGTAATTATCCTGTGGAGATTTTTGACTTGTGAATTAATAATGCAGATTTATTATATGTGAAATAGTGATTATTTGTTATTGATATCGAAGGAATACTTACTTTTAGATCTGAAAGTTGTTAAGGTTGTGATGGTATTGAGATTGAGGATATTGCAACATTTATGGTATGGAGCTACCCATTCTTAATTTTTGAGATATATGAATTTGTATGGGCATCTTGCATATTTTATCTCCATGAACATGATTATTGTGCATTTACTATGTGTTTGCTGGACGATCCAAGAAAAGAAATGAAAATTGCCGAAGGGAAATGGTTCTGGCGGATACATGGTCCATGCGTGGCCACCATGGATTCTGACTGAGGCATGTTTATGATCAACAGATATGTATCGTAGGACATACATGCATTATTTTACTTGACATTGCATTGCATTGCATAGCATTATTTACATCTTACGGTATTTATTTTCATTCAACAATGCTCTGGCTTGTCACGATTATATGGAGTGCTATTGAGATTGGTTATTAATTATATCATTTGACCTATTTATGTCTTTACATGATTAGTTTTGATATTGATTTAATGATACTTGATGAATTAGCGAGAACTTGATAACTTGTAGAATTTCCCTCTACGACTTACAAGTGGGATAATGAGAATTATACTTTTATAGACTTTGATCATAGAATTTTCGGATGGTGTAATAGTGAAGGTTATGAATTCTTGTATTGCAAAATAATTGAGAGATTGCGATCCTTAGAGGCCCAATGTTAAGTGATGATTATAGCTACATTCTAGTAATTTTCTACATATGATGTATATATTGTGCTGGGATTTTTCTTTGAGTGCAGGCTTGTGGTCTAGCAGTATGTGGTTGGATGTTAAGGAGTTACTTGGTTCTTCATTATTTTACTTTAAGTTAGTTTCACTTGTTGAGTACCATGTGTTTGGTACTCACCCACCTTGCTACAATAATTTTGTAGGTTGCGAGCCTCAAATGTCATGATACTTTGTACTTTTCCTTGTCCGAGGCTTCCTGTGAAGATTGCAAGAGCTAGCTGTTTGTCATCCCAACTGAGTTCTAACTCTTATTTTATGATTTTGTTCTATTCTAGAAATAATATCATTTCATACTTATATTTCCTTTCGAATCTATTGTAATACATTAGAAGCTTGTGCACGTGACAACCAGGTTTTGGGAGATTTTCATTAAGTTGACTTATCATCCGTAAATTGAACACTCATTTTATTATAATTCCACATTTTAACATTATATTTGGGTTGTAGGTTGACTCGTCTTGGCGGGTAAAGACGAGTGTCATCACGCTCGAATTTCAGGTCGTGACAAGTGGTATCAAAGCCTAGGTTCGTAGGTCTCCCGTGCGTACAAGCTGAGTCTAAGTAGAGTCTCAAGGATAGGTATGGAGACGTCTGTACTTATCTTTGAGAGGCTATAGAGACTGTCAGGAAACTTCCCTTTATTTATTCTCTCTAATCGTATGTGGTTATGTTCATTGGTATTGAGTTATGCCCGTGTTCTTTTGACGAGATAGTAAGAATGATGACTGATTAAGGCTTATAGTTAGAGATCTGTATCCATTAGCTAACTAGTGAAGGGATGAGTCGATGGTCATAAGCGTGATGAAAAAGTCAAAAGTGTCCTATGATTGCCATGATGAGATGAAGTATATATATACAGAAAGAGAGTTAGTGTCAGAATATGTTAGAGCGTGCCCCAAACTAGAAGGAAATGTATGTTGATGTGTTGTAGTATTCATACTATCGAGGGTGAAGTGTAGCTCTTAAAGAAGGGGAAGGAGAGCTTGTGACGTGATAGATCAAAATTAGGCTTATGATTGTATGTCAAAGTTTATGAGATTCATAGAGTTATAAGCTTAGCCAGATAAGAAGGTATAGTGAATGGGTGAGTGGTACATGAGTTGT
>JAABOM020033121.1:0-17214 GCA_011800125.2 Solanum clarkiae
TTTTCAACATATCCCTTGAAAAGTGAACAATTCACTTATTTTGAAACATAAAAAATTTCCCAATAATTCACTTAATACGAAACGGAGGGAGTAATAAGCAGTGTGCAACAACTTTTCTAGAACTTGAAAGTCATTGTACCAAAACTCTAACTAAAGTGTCCATCACAAGGGGATGCAACCCCAAAAAATTATAACAATAATTGTCAAAAATGTCCAAATTCGAAAATAAAATGGGCTAAGAAAATAGATGAATCCATGATAGGCCTGAACAAACTGGCTTACCCTTAAATTATATAGTTCACTGATCTCCTAGCTGAGCTCCATCAACAACTGTCCTGTATTTAAAAAAGAAAGAGAAATTGCAGTATCAGTACATATAATAATATTGTACTGGTAAAATCATGCCGCTATTCCAATAACTGAGAAATTGCATTTGCGGACCTTTTCTTGCATTCGTGGAGTACAAATTTTTTGTGAACAGTGTTTTATTTAAAAATGACGAGTTTGGACCATTTTCCTCCATTTTTTCACTCCCAAGCTCAGTTTTAGGCGATTTCTTCAAGGTTTTTCAAGTCAAGACTTTTGGGTAACTAATTTTACTCCATTTCTTCAATTCTCATTAACTAATTTGTGTTTTTAACTTAAAATTAGAGGCTTTTAATAGGTGGAATTGGGGTTTTTTTTGGATATGGACTTTTTATTTAAAAATTGTGATTTCGAGTCCATTTCCCCTCTATTTTCGAATTAATTTTCACCGTTGGAATTCTTATTACGTGAAGAATAATTTCGTGTATAAAATTTTCAGATTTCTATTACTTTTTTCAGCATGAAATTTTTGACCTTTTTCCCTACCATACAAATTGATTGATTTTAATGTCATTACATTCATTATGTGATCCTGATGTTATATTTGACTAGATTGTAATATTTTTAGAGCGAATTCAAAGGAAAAAGCTCCAGTTATTACTTGGTTTGGCTACTAGTTGAACAAGTGAAATTTTGAACCTTTTTTAAGCTTACTTGAACATTATAATTCTTTTGTTTATGGCTTAGAATGATTGGTTACTTATTGTTGATAGAGTTACACTTGATGGATGGGTAATAACTTGGTAAATCGTAAAATTTCATCTATAACTTGAAAGTGAAATAATGAGAATTATACTATTATAGGTTTTGATCGTAGGATCTTTGAATTGAGTAATTGTGAATATTGTGAATCCTTGATTTGTAAAATAGTTGTGGAATTGTGAATACTTATGAAACTTGGGAGTTAGTAAATTATTCTAGTGGATATGATTTGGGTAATGGGAAGGTCGAAATGATGTCATGTATGACTTACATCATGAGATGATGTCTATTGTTGTTAACTTACACTAGTGAAATAATATTGTGGAATGAGCTTGTGATGTCTTTGTTAATAATGTGAAAGTGTTCATGATGTCCTGACTGTGGACCTTTGAATTATATTATATGAAATTATCTATTGAATCTCTTCTATGAATTGTTAAGCTAAATTTGTATGTTGAGATGTTGCTGGAAATTGTGAAGCTAGTTGCTTGTGAATTGAGAACACTAATGATGAATTCTCTTAAGCTATTATGACTAAGGGTAATTGAAAGAGTTGAACTGTGTTATATTGTGATTATTACGTAATGTGTGAATGATGACTCAAATACTAGTATTTTGATATTGAGGATCCCTTGTGATATGCTGTGAATTATGGATAGTGTTTCGTTGGCTTATTGTTGGAATTAGAAATATTGCGGATGGGCTTCACTTGTGGGTTAGAAGACTGATTATAGGCTTGGAATGAACTTGTTATAATGCTTTAATGATTGAAATATTTGACTTGAGATGATGTATTTATTGTGAAGTAGACTTTCATTTGCACTCATTATCATTACATCATTTATATATGTTCTTGATGTGCATTGTGAGTAAGTACTACTGATAAAACATTGATGATAAATAGGGATCGGGCCATACGTCTGTGGAAGAAAATATTCAAAGAGAAATAAGGATTGAGACACACGTCCTTGGAGAGAAAACATTGAAAGAAAAATAGGGATCACGCCACACATCTGTGGTGGGAAACAATAATATGAGATATTAATATATTGGGTTTGCACCTCACGACCGAGACAGGTACATAGACAAATATATCCCCTATGGGTTCTAGACTGATTGTATTAGCGGATATGTATCGTACGATAGGCATGCGTCACAATTACTTAACATTGCATCACATCATTTCATTTCATTTCGTTCCATTTGCATTACTTACCGTACCATATTATCTTGCATTTATGATTTGATTAAGTTGTTGTGAATAGATTATGTGATGATTATACTTGAGCTATACTTGTTGATTATTTGAAACTATCTGAAAATATTTGTTATGTGGCCGAGTTGTACGTTGAGATATATTTGAGGTATTATAAATCTATATTGTTAGGCATCTATTGAAAGTGATTAATAGATAGATGTATATTTGCGTACGTGTATATTATTGTTTTTGGGACTTTTCTGCATGCAGGTGTGTAGTTCGGCGATATGTGATTGGTTTGGAAGGAGTATTTTGTTTTATTTGTTTTACTTGTTGTTTAGATCCTCTTGCTGAGTATTTGTTATTTTTGTACTCACCCTTGCTTCTACATATGCGTATAGGTTGTGAGTCCAGTTCTACCCGAGTTAGCTTCCATCTATTCAGACCGAGCTTCCTGGATATTCAAGAGGTAGCAACTTGTCTATTTGGCAGACTCTCGGAGTCCTTCTTATTTATCTTATGTTCCATTTGAGGAATAAGACTCAGACTTATATCTATTTTCTATTGTATTCGATATTAGAGGCTTTTACATGTAATACTAGTCTTGGGATGATTTTTATAGACTTGATATTCTAGTGCTTGCCTATATTTAGAATTTATCTCTTCCACTTTAGTTTTAATAGTAAATTGAGTATGTTTGACTTACTTGTCTTGGTGGGTTAGGCAAATGTCATCACGCTCAATCTTGGGTTGTGACACTTTACATACTCGAATTACTCAATCTCGCTTTCCTTATCTTATCCACCATATAGGTCACTTCCATCTTATCTTAGATATCTTTACTGTTAATCTTATCTCTCCTAGTAAGCCTACACATCCACATCAATATCCTCTTCTTTGCAACTTTCATTTTTTGAACATGAGAGATCCTGACAAGCCAATACTTCTCCTCATACAACGTAACATAGTTGGTCTAACTATACTCTATAGAACTCACCTTCAAGTTTTGACAGTACCTTCTTGTCACGCAAATTTAAAAGTTGAGCCTCTATTTTGTTCATTCCATGCTAATACAACGTGTGACAACAAATAATGCAACTCTCAATGACACATTTAAAATTAGAAAACTAAATATAATGATACGAAAAAGAAATCCAGATAATTGAGATGATTTTAAATAATCAAAATTTAGTTTTGCACACTAGTGAACCAGAGCCATATCATATAAATTTTTTTAGAAAAACCGATGGAATTACCATTAATGGGCGTGCCCCCTGCTTTTGAAGTGCAACGTATGTTATTTTTTGGTGCCTAGTGCAACTTTTCTTATTACAATTTTTAAAAATTGATGAGGTATTTTGGTTATAAATAAATGCATGATTCCAAATGTTTTTTAGAATTGAAGAGAGCATTAAAGAAGAAGAGGAAGAAAGGAAAAAGTGACTAGTCAAGGTTAGTCTTTTTCAAGACTTGGAAAAAATAAAAGACAAATTAAAAGGTCAGCTTTCTCTCTCTTTGAAACAATTCTCTTGGGCATTGCACCTACTTTTTAGTATCCTTCAAACATATTGTCTCCTTATCTACTCTACTATACTCATTTTCTGGTACAAATTTAAATACTAATTTCAAACCTTTTATTGCTATTTGTGCTTTAAGTATTCACTATTTTTTGTATGATATACTGTTTTCAAATTTATGTATAACTAATTATATTTAATTTGGTATTAACATTAATACACCAAATTATAGTATTCACAATACAAGAATTTTTAGTACATGCATAAGTACGGCTAAAGGCACATTCCCCTTAAAAGTGTACAAAACTAAAGAATGTGAAAGATTTTTTTGTAAGCAAATTTTTTTCTTAAAAAAAATTGTTCAATGTATGAGATATTTGATACATCAAATTAAATAGTGGATGAGAAATAATATCAACATATTGATCCCTATATTATTAGCGTTAACATTATTACTATAACATATTCAACTTTATTCTTATACTTTTTATTAAATGATCCTTAATTTGAATTCTTAGTCTCAAATTGGTGATTAGACTTTCTTGAATTTTTAGTCTCGAAATTTTACAACTTTCTCCTTTAACCTCAACAAGTGGATATAATTAATTACTATATACTCATGGAAGCTATTCCAAAATCTATATAGTGTAGCCTCAAATTTTCGATATACTTCTTGGCAAGTTATTGTGGAATTCATGTAGTGTAGTCTTGATCTCACTTTTTCGCTCATGTGATTGGTAGGTTTCAACGTCATGCTTATTGTGAATTGTTAGCTAATCTTGTGGCAATAAAAAGACTAGACGTTCAAAGCTTGCAACGGTGATTTGCTTTGATATTTGAATGTTGTTATCATTTATTAGGATACGTAAATAATGAAAAGAGATAATTAGATAAAATATTTATTGACTTAAAATTTTTATCCAAAATAATACATAGCCATTTGACCACTTCTGTTAATGCAAGAGAAGTTTGTTTCGCTGCTTTTTCTTCTTCTCTAATCTCCGAGACCCTTCATGATTGTGCACTTTTTATCTATTTTCCCTATCAATAATTCTCTAAGAACCTACATCTTTTTTTAAAAAAATAAAAATAAAATTGTGCATTCCAAATTCTAATTAAATATACATATATTTATGTGCTATTAACTATTTTTTGAAAAAAATCATCTCATTAAAGAAGATGAGCTGATGTAATATATAAATATTGTATAAATATATATACATTGTTGATACATAATTATACATAGCCATTTTGTTGATTTTTTTTGTTGCTTGCACAGTTAAGTAAGAAACCCAATAATAATCTATGATGAAATGAAGAAAAATCTTAAAGGATATCTTACATATATCGCTACTAAATCTAACATCCTTTTAAGATTATTTTTGCACATTCATATATTTTGGAACAATAGAAGATATGTGATATCTAAAGTTAGATAAAATGACTGAATTTAGTTATATATGGTTGAAATTTAGATAAAATTGGATGAATTTCGATCATACGCATAGTTCAGGCAAAAAAAAAAAACTATAATTCAAGCATATGTACTTGAACTTCAGGCAAAAATTAATGGCTGAACTTCAGTCGTATGTGTATGTACTTCAGTCATATAAAATTTCAAAATTATTTCAAAATGAATAAGTTTATAAAATTTTACATAATAAAAATATGGCTTATGTTACATATATGTATTATAATGTATATGTAGGTTTCTTTGGAGAAAAGTTAGAAAATCTAATTTAGGGACCAAATCAATTTTCTCCTATAAATAAAGGGGTTTTCGTTCATTGTAATCTACATTTAAATATCCTTCAAGGGGAATAAAAAGTCTTTTTCTCTTCTCCCTAGCTATTTTCTTCATACTTTTCCTTCATTGTACTTTATACTTTTAGAACATATTATCAACATGAGACTCTATCGTCTTAAAGATTCAAGGCTAAGGTATTATTTATTCAATATTTTTTCTTTATTGGTATGACTAATCTTACAAAACTTGAGTTCGTTGCCCTTCATAGTTCGGACAATAACTACTTTTCATGAGTGTGTAAAGCTGAAATTCATTGGGATGTTATGGGTCTTAGCTTGGAGACACCATTAAAAATGAAAATAAAGTATCAACACAACACTGCGCTAAAGTTATGATATTCTTGCATCATCATCTTGATGAAATTTTGAAAATTGAATATCTCATGATCAAGAATCCATTTGTTTTGTGAAAAAGTCTAAAAAAATAGATATGATCACTTGAAGATGGTCATAAATCCAAAAGCATGATATGATTGGATGTATCTGAGGCTACAAGACTAAATCTATCATGAGTATAATTCTGCTATGTTCAGAATCACTTCTCAGTTAAAACTGTGTGGATAAATGATTAGTACAATTCATATGATAGAAAAGACGTTCTCCACTTTTTATGCCTCGAATGTACTGCTACAACAACAATATCAAGAAAAAAGTTTCAAGAAGTATTCTGAGCTGATTTCTCATCTTCTCGTGGCTAAATAAAATAATAATTTAGTAACAAAAATCATGAGAATCAACCCAATAGATTGTCACGATCCACACTACACCCTAGGTGTAATACGACAAAAGAAATTTCTAAAGGAACCCTAAACTAGCCTTCTTAGCATATCATAAGTACTAATAGGCAACGAGTAATAAACAATAAGCAAAAACTAGAATATAGACATAAAACTAAAACATAACGGAGTATGAGGAGTACTAGATAACATAGATCCCAATACATCACATCCAATAATGCCTTCTGAGTATTACACTAGGTGAGGTTAAGATATGTCTCTAGCTCACCCTCAAGAAAATAAAAAAGTAGTCTTAGAATAACTCAAACATGACATAAGCTAGAAGTTACTAGGTTTCCCCCTCAGAGCATGAGGATTCACTAATAAGTTTGTGGAGTAAGTCAAATCCAGTCACGAGGATGAGGATGAGGATAGTCACATGTTCATATATTATGAAATAACGTAGACAGTATGCATTAGTACATTCGAATGTACTAAATATTTAGGCATGCAATACAATAATAACCATGTAGTACAATTGACTAAGTGCAAGAGCAAGTAAATGAATAGATCAAGAATGCGAAAAGAGATATCAATATACCAATATATCATAAATGAAGTTATGAATGAAACATATAAGTCATACATATGTGAGAAGTCACCATAACTGAAAATAAAACCATGAGAGATATAACATATAATTTTTATGTTGTCCTTGTATTGAAAAATAAGAGTCTACTTACAAAGGTAGAACTCTATCCCACTATGTGAGTGTCATGGTCTATGTGGTAAATCATATTGGTAATCATAATCCTACAACAGCATATAGTTTTGAGACCGAGAGGTTGCTATGAAGGAGTCCTTAGTCAAGTCCTCACCTCAAAGCCTCATTCATTTCTAAGTCAAATCGCATAAAATATATATCATTGATGTGAAATCATACTAGTCATATAATCATAAGCTTGTTCATAATCTCATAGTTCATGATATCATATGTAAGAGTAGCTCATTTTATAATTTATGTAAAGTGGGGTGTGTGGTCTATCATCATTACACCATTCATAAGCATATTAGGGTCCTAGGTCACTTTCAAGGATCCTAAGTCTCCCCTAGGGATCTTAAGTCACCTTCAAGTATCCTAAATCCCCTATGCATAAACTTTTTCAATCACTTGAATGCTTTGTAATCATGTCATGAGTAGTAATTTAGCACTAAGTATGAGCTCACAATCAATAGTATTAAAATCATGCAATTTAGATTTTCATGCATAATCATGTGGTTCAAGATCATTCGAGTCAAAATTGAAGGAATCTAATCATAATCTCTATAAACTTGAATAGCATACTTACAAAAACTCTGTGTAAATAATGTAGTTCATGCAATTTATAAACTTCATGCATATTTGTGTATATAAGCATAATCAACATTATAATTTAAATATTTGAAGCTAAAAACATGAAAATTCTCATTGTAGATACTTTGAAATTACTAAAAATAGGAGAATAAGTTGAACTTTATGGGTGAAGGATACCCATGGATTCCACATACCTTGATAAAGAACTAAAAGAAATTTGAATAAATTTAGCTTAATTTGCTTGGTCTTCAATGAATTCCTTGCTTAAAGATGAAGAGAGCCTTGGGCGAATTTTTTGGAGAGTGAATTTGAGGGTTTAGGTGTGAGTGGAATACTTTAGATAGGTTAGGATAGTAATTTAAGGGTAATTTAGTTTAAAAATCATTCAAAACTAAAATTAAAATTAGAGAAATGACCCAAATATCCCTACTAAAATCTAAAAGTTTATCTGGATGGACCCCTTCACAAGAGGCCCACCATGACACATGGCGTGGATCATGGTGAGAAGCCATAGTCGATTAGGTAGAGGCCTTCCCTTCATGGGACCCACCAGAGCTTATGAAGGGCATCACGACCCATAAAGCGTCTCGTGGTGTGGTGCCTTGGTGTTTGGGTAGTGAGGTGCTCACTATGAGAAGCCACCACGGCCAATGGTGCACCACACGACCCATGAAGGGTTTAGTGATGGGCACCCAGTATCCAAAGTTGAAATTTTCAAGGAAATTAAATCTCTTTGAAATATCATTTTATAGCTTTTCAATTTATGAAACCTTACAACTTTTTCTCCTTAGGAACATTCAAACTTCAATGAGATAAAAATTAACTTGAATAGAGTAGAATAGAGATCATCAACCCAGCGTGAATGCAAAAATACAACGTAAACATTATTTTTATGAAAATTTTAAACCAATATTTTCATGAGTATGCATGCAAGCATTATGACATGAAAATGCTGAAACGAAGGAATTTATACTATTTGAGCATGAATGACTTAATACTTTAAGCTTGAGTACAATGGAAGAGATAAGAATACTATCTCATAAAAGTTTTGTCTCCACTTTTCATGTAGCACTCTCGACTTATTGATTACTCCGTAGGACGTTAACTAAAGCAATTTTCTTGTTCCGCAACCTCTTAACTTACTTATTTAAAATTTTAACCTCTTTATAGGTCAATTTTTTCTCAACATCCACATTCTCCATAGGTACAATGAAACTTGAATCACCTATAAATTTTCTCAACATGGACACATGAAACACCAGATGAACCATAGCCATCTCTAATGGCAAGTTCAATTCATAAACAACCCTGCCTACTCACTTCAAGATCTTATAAGGTCTCACATACCTAGGATTCAATTTTCTCTTTCTACCAGATCTCATCACGCCATACATGGGTGAAACCTTCAAATAAATCCAATCCTTTACATCAAACTTAAGATCCTTTTTCTTAACATTAGAATATGACTTCTGATGACTTTGAGACGCCTTCAACCTTTCTCTTATAAGCTTCACCTTTTTTAGAGAATCAAGTACCAAATTGGTCCAATCAATGCAATCTCACCTACCTTGAAGCAACCAACCAAAAATCTACATGTTCTTCCATATAAAGCTTCAAATGATGTCATCTCTATACTTGAGTGATAACTGTTATTGTAAGCTAATTTGATAAGTGGTAGATGATCATCCTAATTACCCTTGAACTCTAACACACAAGCCTTCAACATGTCCTCTAGGGTTTGAATCATTATTTCAGCTTGCCATCAGTTTGAGAATGAAAAGTGGTGCTCAACTTCATTTTTCAACGCATATGTACAACCTCAAACAAATTAAGCACACCTTGAAATTGAAATTTTAAAGTCCAAAAATAACTTAAATAATAACAATGGAGGAACTATTTTAAGTATTTTTTTTATTTTGATAGGTTCAACAAGGAAGAACAACATGATTGAGAGGGAAGAGATTTTTGCCATGTTAGACTGCCTAAGTGAACTGCCATGTTAGCTCCAATAACAAAGATAATGTTGTAAGGGAATTTATGGTCCAAAACATAGATGGCAAGGGTAGTTTTGATCCCAAAAATAAATGAAGGATAAATGTGAATTACTTGAATAGCTTAACGGTAATTTTGATCCTTTTCCGTACTTAAAATCAAGGTAAAAATAAACATGGGTTCACCTTCAATTGAATCAGAAATCATGAAATTAATTTGAAAACATGCATGATCATATAATTTGAATAGATTCATGCTTAATTGAGAAAAAACATATCAATAGAAGTCAAAATTAAAGTAACCTACTTTGATCTTCATGATCACTAGATGAAATTGAAGGAAAACTTGCACATAGATCCTCAATATAACCCAATTCAGACCAAATTATACAAAAATTCATAAAAATAATATCAATTTAACAGATAATTTAAAGTACCCAACATCCATGTCATGAACCTTAGGAAGACTTTTCTGAGAATTCATAGGAAACTCATGATCAAATTCATGCAGTAATCATCTACTTGTATCAAAATAAGTCCACAATCATAATTTAAATCATAATTCATAGAATTGAGTAGGAATTGAAAAAATTCATGAAAATACGTACTTGAAATTGGATGAAAAGTTGAGGATTGATAGGGGTTCCATAGGAAAAAAGGTTCCATGGATGAAGATCTATATACCTTCTTGGGTAAGAATTTAAAAGAATCCTTGAAGAAATTCTTGAATTTTGATGAAGTTGGAAAATTGCTTGTTATCTTCAACTAGGGTTTGGGAGCTTTTGTTGAGAGAGAAATTTTGTAATTGGTGAATTGTGAGAAATGAGAGAAAACTTAGGGATTTTGGGTAGTTAACAGGGTAGAATTTTAATCCTAAAATTGTCCAGGTTCGTTAACTAATAAGTAGAAAAAAGTCCAAAGTATCTCTATTTAAAAACTGAAATTAGACAATAGTTGTGAACTAAGTTCACAATACAGAGATGATTTACCATAGTTCATTTTTATGAGAAATAGAATTTTGGTCTAAGGTTGAGTTTGGCCTATCCTGGACAGGTCTGCGACACGGTCCTATCCCAAAACTTTCTGAATAAGAAAATTTATAATATTCTGATTTTTCAATGTGCTTGACCTAAAAATTCACCAAAGACATTTCACCAAGATTTACTTATATATCATATCCAACCTTCAAACGCTTGAGATATTACATGAAGCTACAAATGATTTGATACTTGATCATTTCACCAATTTTTAATATTGATTTTATGAGTAAGGTTGATTATTGTTTAAATTGCTCTTGTATTCTTGGATTCGTATTTTGATGCTTGATCATCATTGAAATATACATATAGACACACACTTAAATATAAATTGTCTACTCTTGAACTTGGAGAGTAATAGAAGGATAGAATATGGAATTCAAGGAACATGATCTTTTCTTACGTATCACTTGAATTGATTTGTATTTGATTAAATATATACCTAAAACCATGATTGGCTACTAAACAACATGACAACTAAATGCTCAATATTGATTCGATCTATCTCTACTCATTGATGCAGTTAGATCGTTAATTTGGGTAGATAGTTAGAGGTCGGAATATAATAGCAATAATGTCAACCCTGTAAATAAATAATATGAAAACCATTTGAAATTCATAGGAGAAACTAGGGGTGGACAAAAAAATTGAAAAATCAAAAAATCGAACCGAAGAACTAATTTGGTTTATTGGTGTCGATTTTTTGGTTCTTCGATTCTATTTCTGTTCTTTTTTTTTTAGAAACTTCGGTTCTATGGTTCGATTGACGATGTAAGGGTGTCGAAACTGTGGTGCACCGAAAAACGAAGTTTTATTATATTAATAATTTAATACTTCTAAATTTTTATATTTAAATGTTAACTCAAGCCTAACCCAATTTTGACCATTGAAAAGAGCTTTAGTCTTTATGAAATAAAATCATTTGGATGGTGTGCTTTTGTCGTATTCTTGATTGTTGTGTTTAGCGATTGCATGGTTTTAAAGAATCATTTGTAGCTCCCATCAGTTAATAAATCCTCTGCAATTTATAATGTCTTAATTTAACCTCTGTATTAAGTAAGTTGATTTTTTTTAATTTTATTTGTAGATGGTGATGTTATGAATTTACAATTATCTATAAAATATATAATATTAAAATATTAGAGTAATTTATTACATACTTTTAATATGGATTAAATAGTTTTTATTTTATTTTTACTTATCACCGAAAAATCATTTTAGAAACACCAAAATAAACCAAACCAAAATTGAAAAAATTGAACTGAACCGATCTGGTTTGGTGCGGAGCATGGTGCTCATTTTTAAAAAACTGAACACCAATAAATCGAACCGAACTTCAACAACACCGAATCGAAAAATCGAACGCCCACCCCTAGGAGAAGCACAATGCATGAATTCTTAGTTAAACTGAAACTCTAGAATTGTCCTAACCATTGTAAGTTACGCTTATTATTTAATTAATCCTTGCAACTTTAGAGTACAAATATCAATCACATTTTAGGTTTGCTTAAATTTACACTTACCACCTCCGACATGGATATTTTTTAACCTTAAAGATCAGAAGGGATCCTCTCTAAAAACATGTACCATAATGTAAAGTTCATGCATTTATGGACGAACTATGACTAACAAATATAACTATGTCATTTATTTGTTAACTCAAATTTAAAATAATATTTCACAAATTTTAAAGGTAATTCACCTAGAAATGGATGATCTACAATTCTTTTAATGAACTCCTCATGTCAAAATCTATCATGACTCAATTTAAAGTATATTGCGAAGTCTTTTTGATATGTAAAATCACGAGATTTTTTCAATTATAAAATTATTTTAAAAATTAATTTTTTTTTTCATAAAATAAGTTCCAGGGTTTCTTTGCTTACAATCAATAAAAAAATTTACTGAGATTCACAGGAACAATGATTCCTCGTATGATCAATTTTTCAACATAAACTACATTGTTATACTATATGACCTAGAGCAATGTTCATTTCATATCTATGATGCCTAGTACTGTTTGTAAAGATTTACCATAATTCAGATTGCCAAACATAAACAATCTAACATGTAATCTTATCATGAATTCAAGATCGTGGAACTATATGATTTTCACATTGAATATTCTTAACACATAGATCAGTCAAGAAAACATACTAGAGTCGGCCATGAGATCTTGACTTGATTGCTTGAGCAGAAGTCTTTTTCTTGTTCTTGACAAGATATTAGTTTTTCTCTCTCTTAACCTTATACTGATTTCTTTAAAAATGACCATTGATGGAAAGTGCAGTATCCTTCAGTATTTATAGGCAGAGAAAGGACCAGTTACTTTAGTTTCACTTTCCATCATCATAGATAGGGGAAGTTATAATCATAATATGAACCGCCATAACTTTTCACTATCATTTCCTTAACTCCCCATTATCACCTTATAACTTCTCACTAACATATCCACAACTTCACAGTAATATAAGTAGTGGGTGGTGGTGGAAAGTTAGGATAAGAGTGGTGGAAAGTTATAGTAACTTCCACCGATCATAATGGATGATGGTGGGAAGTTAGACTAACTTCGACCAACATGAGTAGTGGGTGATTTAATAGCTTCCTCAGACATTATCCATTTCAATTTAGTTAGTAATTAAATATCAAACCAAGATGAATATTAACATGAGCAATAAAATTAACACACGTGGGCTATAAAAACTAACATTCTCCCACTTGACACACGTAAC
The DNA here is from genome assembly GCA_011800125.2 of Solanum clarkiae. Lineage (NCBI taxonomy): Eukaryota > Viridiplantae > Streptophyta > Magnoliopsida > Solanales > Solanaceae > Solanum > Solanum clarkiae. The sequence goes on from JAABOM020033121.1 coordinate 13,420, forward strand.
ATCAATAACTTAATGGTTTAATAAACATTTCAATTACTATGTAAACATTACTAAATTCAACATCATTTGTTATTTTGAATAAGTCAACTAATACGAGTCATGGCAGTTATATATCCCTTCTTTGACATAATTCCTTCCATGTAACATAATATTGGTATATTATTCAGCACAACCTTTAAATGCATAATGGTCCAACAATAATATTTAGAATATCTTTATCCAAAGTAAAACCTGTCGACATCATTCTCAACATAATATATACAAGAGAAAGCAGATAATAATAACAGAAACATACATAGCTGAGCTCAAAATGTCAATTACTTAAACATAACAAAATATTTACAAAAAGTCATTCATTGCTATCCATAAGATCCACTCTTTCAATATGTTCAATAAATGTTTTGGGTGGTAATCCTTTTGTCAAAGGATCAACAATATAAGTTTGATGTTTATATGTTCAATTGACACTTTTTATTTCTGAAATTCTTAATTAAAAAGTATTTCGATTCCATATGCTTAGCACCCTTTGAATACTTATCATTTTTAGAGAAGAAGACTGATGTGATATTATCACAGTAAAGTTTTAGCGGTTGGGAAATACTGTCGACTAGCCCAAGTCCTGAAATAAAGTTACACAGCTAATTAGCCTGAATTGTGGCCTCAAAGCATGCCACAAATTCATCTTCCATAGTGAATGCAGCTATAGCAGACTACTTTGCACTTTTTCATGAAATTGTCTTCCAGCTAATAGGAACAAATATTCAAATGTGAATTTTCTCGTATCCAGACAATCAGTATGATCTGAATCTAAATATCCAATCATGTTAAGATAATCAAATTCTATAAGTGAGTATATATCTTTTGTTCCTTGCAAGTATCTTAACACTTTCTTTGTAGTCTTCCAGTGATCCATTCTTGAATTATTTTTATAACGCCCAAGCATCCCAACAACAAAATTTATGTCTGGACTGGTACATATCTGGGCATACATTAGGCTCCCAACGATTGATGCAAAGGAATATCATTCATTTGTTTACGTTCTAATTCATTCTTTGGACATTGATTGAGACTCAATTTATCTCCTTTCTGAATTGTAACGAGACTAAATGGACATTTTTTCATTCTAAATCTCTCCAACACTTTATTAATATAGGCTTTCTGAGACAATCCCAATAATCCTTGTGATCTATCCTAAAATATTTCTATTCCAATCACATAGGATACCTCTCACATATCTTTTATTTCAAAGTTGTCAGAGAGATATTTATTGGTACTGTGCAATAAACCAAGTTCATTAGTAGCAAGCAATATGTCATCAACATACAAAACTAACATAATAAACTTACTCATATTGACATTTAGATATATACACCGATCAATGGTGTTCTCCTTAAATTTAAACGTGACAATAGTTTCATTAAACTTAAGATAGCGTTGTCGGGAGGCTTGTTTAAGTCCATATATTGATTTTTTAAGTTTACATACCATGTGTTCCTTTCCTTTGATAGAAAACCCTCAGGTTGATTCATATGACTTTTTCCTCCAAATTCTCATTCAGAAAGGCTGTTTTCACATCCATTTGATGTAGCTCTATGTCATAATGAGCTACTAAAGTCATTATAATTCTGAGTGAATCTTTTCTAGAGACAGGTGAAAAGGTGTCCGTATAATCAATGTGATCTTTCTGAGTAAAACATTTGGCAACAAGTCTAACCTTGTGACGTTCAATCTTGTCAGTTGATTCTCGTTTGGTCTTAAAGACCCATTTACACCTAACTCTTTTGCAACCTTCAAGTAATTCAACAAGGTCCCAAAAATCATTATGTTTCATAGACTTGAACTCATCTTTCATGGCTTCTGTCCATTTATCAGAATTTTCACTTTCAATGGCTTGTGAAAATGAGACTGGATCATTATCAGTATCCAAGTCAATTTATGACTCGTGTAGATATACCAAATAATCATTAGAATAATAGATCTCTTTTGTCTTTGAGATCTCCTTAATGCTACTTCTTGTACTTCATCTATTGTATGTTCATTAATTATGGCTTTACCATGATAAGTAGGTGCATCAATTTGTTGTTTTTGTTGGCTATTAGATTATACAACAACTTCAGGGAGAACAACTTTAGAAGAAGTATAAGGTAGAGAAATTTGAACATCAACTTCTTTAATTTCTACATTACATGGTTCCACACTCCCACTAACTTCACCATTCTCAATGAACCTAGCATTTTCAGTTTCAACAATTCTTGTACTATGATTAGGACAATAAAATCATACATCCACAAAGAAAGAGGTAGAGATGAATTACTCAACCTACTCCTAACCATATCCATTAATGTATGATTACGCCTTTCCGCCACGCCATTTTGTTATAGTGTTCCTGGCATTGTTTATTGAGCACATATGTTATGCTTTTCAAGAAATTTAGCAAATGGACCAGGGTGTTGTCCAATATCATCATATCTTCCATAAAACTTACCACCTCTATCTGATTTAATTATTTTCACTTTTCTATCTAGTTGTCTTTCAACCTCAGTAATGTCACGACCTAAAATTTAGGCATGATGGCACTCACCTAACCCACCAAAGCGAGTCAGCCTAACACTTATTAATCCAAACATAACAATAATTGTGGAAGATGAATAGACTAACACAACAGTTAATCATATAAATACCAAACTACAACTTTCCCAAAGACAGGTGTCATATGTATAAGTCTCTAAATATTCTCGAATAAAATACATGTCTCAAATGTCTAGTTCTTAAATAGAACATAACATAATAATGGATTCCTCGAAGGTCTGCTGAAGACATAAGCAACTACCTAAAGAATAATCCAGAAGCTCGATCCTGTAATGAGAAAAATCTGACCAGAGGGATCGGGCTCGCATCCAACAAAATATAGCAAGGGATGAGTACCAAACACACGGTACTCAACAAGTGAACTACTAAACACAAAATTAAGTAATATAGAATACAGGTACCCCCAACACTCCAACCAAACCCCCACAACTACAACCTGCATAAAATCAGCCCAGCCTAACAGCTCACAATGTACATAGCATATAGCTCAGTAACCACACCAACTATTATATATCAACAACACCAGAAATCAAGTGCATCTATCACAAGTTTCACAAAAAGTACTCACATGTTTATAAATGATAATGAGATGTAATGCAATTGTAACACCCAACATTTTACTTGTATTAATTATATGTGAACAATTCATAACATGGATTGGTCAAAGTAGCCTCAATTCTTGAAAGCGCTTGATTCTCGTGTTAACGGGTGCTATGGGCGTCTAATGCTTAAGAGGGTCTTGCGTATATGTGTTATGTGGTAAATTGAGGATATCACAACCCTAAAGAAAGTTAGATAATTGAGGTGATTGTATGAATTAATAGTCTAGTAGGTCATTCATCTACTTAGTTTGAAAGTGTTGGTTAAATGGAGACGAGGTTCGAAGTCATTTTTTTGTCCAAGTTCACTTATAGATAAAATTTGTTTTAAGGGTATAATTTTAGTCTATGTTTAGCATCATAGATGAGCCTTATTTTGATGTCCAAGAAGATTTAAATAAGAGCCCAACCATATCCCAAACCATTTAGTTATTTGGACCAAAAATGGATTGAGAAGAAGGGTGAAAATGGGCAGCCAAGTCCATTAGCATGTGGCGCCTATTTTGGCCCAATTTTGAGTACCAAGCTATTGAATATTTAGTCCACTAAATGAGGACTTATATGGTCCAAAAGACCCAAGTAAAAATCGTCCAAGATGAGGCCTTTA
>JAABOM020033132.1:0-17213 GCA_011800125.2 Solanum clarkiae
GTAAAAAATATATCATCCAATTATTTATTAAAAAAATTAGATTGTGTCAATTTCTTTTTCAATTATTGGTTTTGAAACTAACAAGTGTATATAAAGAAAAATCATTCATTTGTGTTAGAAAAGTTTAATGCAAAATTTTACAAATAGAAAATTTAAAAATCTTTACATGGCATATAATCAACAACTAATTAATTTAGAAATCATGATTTCTTTATTATTTAAAATTTAGGATGATTTAATTGATTTGTATCTTATAATAATTTTAATGATATTGAATTATTTATATTAGGTGAATACCATTAGTATAAAAAGTGAAACTAAAAGAAGTTCGGAGTTTTATCCACGAAGAAATGTGCAAAAAGTCAACAACTTAAAGTGTGAAATACAAAACAAACAACTGTATGTCTACAACTAGAAAGCCCAATTTTCTTTTTATTTGGTTTTGAGAACAAAAATAAAATTTATATTTTATTCTGGTTAATCTTTGATTTTGTGTAGTTATTAGGAGTATTATTAATAATTTTACATGAAGTTTCTATACTTGTCTTTTGACAGATCATACAATTTGAAGAACTCATCCTCAGATAAAGTGTAAAGAAGTATAAGTGACAGAAAATTTTGAAGCACATGAAGAATGCAATTCATATTTCAGAAATTGTTTAAAGATATTCTAGTTTTTCTTTTATTATAAGTTAAAAAATATAATATCATACAAATTTGTATGTCTATATTTTTGTAACTTTATGCAATACCATTCTTTATAGTGAACTATGAAATTTTATATGAATATAATCAATTTATATGTTATCATACGTGCACGTATTTGTATGTTTGTGTGTGAATATCCATATACAATTTGTACTTTTGCTGATTTAGTTTATGGTTATAATTAAGGTTTTAATAACTAGAACTAAACGAAGCCTTGGAGTAACTGGTAAAGATGTTATCATGCGACCAAAAGGTCACGAATTCAAACCTTTGTAACATCATCTGGCAAAAATGCAAGGTAAGGCTACCGCCCAATAGATCCTTGTGGTCTTGGACCCTTCCCCGGAAGTGCACCGGGCTTGCCCCTTTTTTTTTTAATAACTAAAATATTAATTAGTGTAGGAAAAATTTGGTTGCTAAAAAAAAGTATAACGACCAGGTTTTTGTCGTTGTTAAAGTTTTTTTAACGACTGAATTTCATCTGATCATTAACTTTCGACGATGAGATTTAATCTAGTCATTAACTTTTAATGATGGAGCTACTAACGACCGGTGACGACGGGATGTTTATTGGTCGTTATTGACTAATAACGACCGAATTTACACTTTTAGTGACCAAATTTTCCCTTGTTAAAGATCTATTTTCTTGTAGTGTAAAGAATTTGAGGAAAAAGAATGTGACTTCCGTTAAGGTCTTTTGGAGGAATCAACAAGTTGAAAGTGCTACTTCAGAGGTCGAAGCAGACAAGCAAAAGTGATATCCTTACCTATCCACACCACTCAAGCCTAAGATATTGATCTAAGTCCTCTATATGATCTCTCAAGTATTATGTTCAAGTGTTATGTCATTGCATGCATTCATGTTTAAATTGACAAGTTCACACTTATGATAAGATTTTTGAAATGATGTTTAAGTGCATTATTGCATCTGTTTGTGGGCTGAAATGGTCATGTTTGTGTCTTCATATATGTTTATTTGACATTTGGGGACGAAAATTCCCAAGGGGAAGATATTGAAACGACTCCCAAAAAGTACCCGAAAATGTGCCGCGGAAATATCCAGAATCGTAATTTCCATATATCTCAAAATTTGTGCGCGATATCAAAAGTTTGACTTTATTTTCTTATTCAGGGGGTCAAATTTAGTGGGAGGTGGGTCTAAACCTGATTTAAGAGCAACCGTAGAAAAATTTGAGCGCAAAAAAGCAATTTCCAGAGATGATTCACGCCCCTGCTGCGACGCGCCAAGGCTGCGCTTTTGTGTATTTTTGTAATTAGTTTTCTATCTCGGAACTTTTGGGTCTTGGGCATAAGTGTTCCCATGCATGAAAATGCTTATACTTATCCTTATTTCATACTCATATCATTCAAAACATTCCCAAATACACTCTTAAACACTTAGAAAATATTTCACCTCCAAAATTCAAGTCTCAAACTCATTCGGATTCTAAGGCTCTCAATCAAACTTCAAGTTTCCATCTCCAATCTTCTTCAAATGCATCTCCAAAGCTAAGGTATGTAGGTTTCCTTCATGGGATCCTTTCACCCATCATACCTAAGCTCCCTTTTACTCAAAATTGCATGATTTAAAGTTGATTTATTCATTGGTCTTATCTATTATGAATTTCACTGCACACTATGTTGGTGTTTATGAAATTGTGATTGTTTTAGTATGTTTTGGGTCATGAAACCAAGATCTATTGAGAGATTTGATGAAGGGTTTCGATGTATATTGCTTGAAGGTGTTACCAAGTATCTATTGAAGGTTTTACATTGAATTTTCTAACATGATTTCACTGTTGATCTGCATAGTTTTACACTAGCACTACACACCCGTCAAGTGTTTGATAAAATGTCCAAATTAAGATTTCTTGAGGAATTGAAGGACCAATGCATATCTTATGAGTTGAATGACTATATGATGATGAAATGATGATGAAAGGGATGTATGCATATGATAATGATGAAAGGAATGTATGTATATGATGATGAAAAGAGTGTATATATATGATATTATAGCTATAGTATTGGGGATGACCAAGCCTCACACGGGAGGTTCTAGGACCGGGTAACCTTGTTGAGGGGCTTCTATCTTGACCGGCTTGCTTGGGAGGTGGCAGGCCCGTGCAACCATATTAGGGGTTTATAACCATCATATATGTTGGGGGTTTGCACTCATCAACCTTGTTAGGGGGTTTGTACTCTATCAACCTCATGAAGGGGTTTGTACCTCATACGCCTCTCCAAGGAGGTGGTAGGCCTTGGATTGCACTAAGAATGGCCACTCCTTACACTCGTATTATGATCTATAAAAGCATGATTTTACTTCAAGCATCATTCATACATGTCATATTGCTATAAGCTTATTCATTGGCTATGTTATGCATATGTTTATGGTGCTTATCACTTGTTGTATTGCATCCTATATACTTAGTACATTCAAATGTACTGATACATACTCTACGCCTACATGGTGTCACCATGTAGGTACCAGAGCATTGCTTGATCATACTCCTCCTTCACGTGGCTAGTACGATTTCAATCAAGCTTGTTAGTGAGTCCTCCATTCCAGGGACATTATTTATGATCTCTTGTTATATATTAAAACTATCTTCCTTTTATTTTATGTGTTGATTATGAGGGTGAGTATGGTTGCTTTTCTTGGCCCTCGCTCTTATTTATGTTATAGAGATATTGTTGGACATGTTATACATCTATGTTATGATCCTTAACTCTCTTTTTCTTGATATCTATGATACAAAATTGCTTCCCTTAGTCCTTGTTGTCCCAATTTACTACTTCTTGTTGTGCTCTATTGCTTTCGCAACCAAGGATGTGTAATGATATATTAAGAGGCTTTCTGAGGGTCCCTCCAGATTCCCCATGTTCTATGTCACGTCTGGGCCCTAGGCTTTGGTCGTGACAACTTCTTTCCAATCTATTCTACCTTCGATGATGAGCAGTTAGCCAGTATTTACATTTGGGAGATAGTCTGATTCCATGGGTTGTATCTATCATATATGATCGAGGGTTACTGTCTACCTCTATCTTTTAGAGAGCTTTTCTATGAGAGTTCAAACACCTAGATTAACTTGAGCATAACATTTCACCCATAGACCGATGGCCAGTCCGAGCGTACTATACAGGTTCTAGAGGATATGTTACGTGCTTATGTGTTAGAGTTTTAGTTTCATTAGAATCATTTTTTGTCATTAGTTGAGTTTGGCTATAATAACATCTATCACACAAGCATTCAGATGGCCCTATTTGAAGCATTGTATAGCCTGTGAGGTCGTACTCCAGTGGATTAGTTAGAGATCACAGAGCCAAGTCCGTACAGTATAGATTTGTTTAGGATGCCCTTGGCAGGTCTGGTTATACAAGATAGACTGAGGATAGCTTAGAGTCGGCACTAGAGTTATGCCGACCATAGGCGCTAATTCTTGCAATTTGAGTTTTGAAACTGAGTATTCCTGAGAGTGTTGCCCTTGAAAAAGGTCAGGCAATTTAAGAGATGGGGTAAGTTAAGCCCTAGTACGTTGGGCCTTTTGAGATGCTAAGACTGGTTGGGCCAATTGCTTATGAGTTGGCCTTACCTCTAGCCACTCTGCCATACATCGGGTATTTCATGTGTGGATGTTGCGCCTCATTAACTCAATTTTCAACCATTCAAAAGACTACACGACTCGAATTTTTGCAAGCAACACTTTAGTGGTGTTGAATTTGGATTTTGGTGCATATTTCGCGGTACAAAACACTGTTTTAGCTAATTATGCTCTTGGAATGTATGAAAACTTTGCATTTCAATATCTCAATTGACTATTGATGAAATTAAATAAAATTTGAGACTACAGTGTTGTACGTTCCGAGAGGAACGCTATTGTACGCTTGGATTTCATTAAGTTTAGTTGGTTTCAGTAAAATTTGACAGAGAAAGTTTTGAAAGAAATGTTTTCTGGTAAAGAATCTAACATTGGTTTTAAGCCATTACTCAGTCTTTTGGGGTCCATTTTGGGCTAAGTTTTGTGGCTATAGACTCGGGGTGATGTGGCAACGTCAATAAGTAATTAACAAGGGAAAAGCTTGAATGGAGTGACTCAGAATGTGAGACGTCGACTGCCAGGTAGGCAAGGCTTTCTCTAAAACATAGATTGAGTTGGGATGTATGCATACTGAGCTAAAATATGTGGTATATGACTGATTGTACTCCATGTGCATATTATATAATGTTGTGGGGTCGTACCCCTGTGGAGGGTATTGTATTAGTTGTAGTTTTGTATTGGTTGGTATTATTGATTACAGAGAGGCCTAGTGAGGGCGATATATAGGTTGATGCCAGAGGGTAGATATACAATTTGACCTACCTCTTGCCTTTATAAGCATGTAGCTTGATGCTACCAACAAATGTTGTTTATAAGGGTGTTTATTCATTATCATGTTATGACTTTGATCTGGTGTAGATACTTGTGATAGAGCTATAATTGCTCATCCCTGACTCTTATTAACTGTGGTTGAATAGATTGTGACGTATTTGTCCTTATTAGGACGGGTTACATAGGTTGGTCACATATATACATATATACACTCGTGTATACTGATGTTAGTTGCTATGTACTAGTTTCTTCGTACTTGAGGATGGGGTTATCTATCATGATATGGGGGAGGTGATGGTTATGCATGGTAAGAGGGGTAGGATTCTTTCCTTGATAGACAGTATCACATCGAAAATTTGGATCCAAATAGACTAGGAAGGGGCCGACTATTCCTATGCTCTAAGACCTAGATGGCGCACCCTAGCCTCCGATGGCCACGCTCGAGTTTCTGAGGCTTGGGGATGATCCTTGCGGTCTGTAGTCTCTAGCATCCATGTCAAAGCTTCCGAGGCTCGAGTGCCGATTCTAAAGGGGTTCAAGCAGCTGCTGATAATTTTAGTGTAGGACCCTATTGAATACATTTTGTGGGCTAGGCCCGATGATTGATATTTCAATTCTGGGACCCTGTTAGCTATGTTAGGGGGAGTCTTTCTCCTACGGGGGATTCATCCCATTGTTATGTTGCTTTGGGACAAAAACACGATTGATATGAGAATCTTGGATTAAGGACCTGGTTGATATGAGATGCCTTGGGCTGGGGACCCGATCGATTACCTATGGATCCACACACCTATTCATACCCTTATTGTGCATGGGTGTGCCCTGTGGGGTTACGGGGGCTCAAAGGGTGTTCAGGCTTAGATTTTAGGGCCTTACACTAACTTACAGCTTGACCTTGGACCATACCATATGATATAGAGAGTTCGGGTTCTATGGTGATTTTGGCAGTAAGATTATGCGGGGGTGTACCTTTTGGGCTTTTAGGGGTTCGAGTGGCGTACATGCATAGCTATGAGGTCTTTACACCCATATATTACTCTATGATTCAATTCCGTTATAGGTATGGTGGGGGCCTACTCCATCTTTGTCAGTCAGTATGATTGCATTTCACCTTCATTTGTTCAGTTGGGGTTATGAGGATTTTCTGGTCATGTTTATTCCTTGATCTAGGTTTGTTTTATTTGGTTTGTTGCAGTTATCTATTATTTATCTTTCATACAGATATTGTTCCACTCAATCAACCAATAATGCCTACTGCATGCGATTTTCTTGTACTTACCTCCTACATTTTGCATCATCGCACAATGTAGGTCAAGGTTCTAGCAGTGGGCACTAAAGAGACTTTTAGAGAGTACCGATTGCTCTAGCCACTCTATACTATCCTTTCTGTTGATGGTCGTCTTTTGTATCCATACGTTGGCTTTGTACAGTAGTGGCTTATATTTGTAGGAGCACTCTTGGTTTTGTATCATTGTTATGGTTATTGTTATACATGTATTGTTATGTACTTGTGTCTATTGTAGCTATGTATGGTTGACTTCTAGGTTCTGGGTAGATTGCGGTGATTATATTGTTGTATATATTATATTGTACTAGAGATCTAGGACAGGTACCTTGGGGTTAGGTAATTGGACTGCTAATAGGTAGGATCTAGCAGGCGCCATCATGACCAGGATGGGGTTGTGACACCCTATAGAGAAACACTCGACCGTATAAATCCTAGATCTAACAAACCTTGAAGTTGTGTATAGAGCCCCTTGAGCTCTGCAGGGAACATCCAATACGGCAGGATAGATATAAGGGCTTAGTGTCCAGCTTAACATCGATCGCAAAGTCAACATATCATTCAGGTGGAAACCTAGGCAAATCTGCACGAAATACATGAGGCATGGACTCCACAGCAGAGTCTTAGGCATCACATCATGAACATCGGATAAATAAGCCAAACATCATGTCGATATCAATCTCTAAGCCTGAATATATGATATAAAGCCAGTCAGCACCCCACCAAATAAACTCGGTCATGAAACTGGAGACATCCCTTGTATAGTGAAGGTAATAGTCTTGGCATAGCAATCTAACATAGCATAATATGAGTCCAACCAATCCATATCAAGAATAACATCAAAATTCAGCATATCGAGTAGTATTAAATCAGCCCAAGTATCAAACCCCTGAATAGTAAGCAAACATGCTATGCATACCTGATCTACCACAAGTGAATCCCCTAATAATATAAAAGAATCCGCTCACTACGCCAATGCAAAGCCTAGGATAGAAAAGGCTCAAAAACCCATACTCAAGTAAGGGTTAAGATAAGAAATACATATAAAAGTGTAGAACCATAACCCAAACACTAGGTAACTGAGCACAATGATCCACACTCCCACCGGTACGTATAGACAAAAATCCTGAAAGCAACATCATAGCCAGCTAAAAATTATAACCAATCCCTAGGATAGCGTGATAGCCAGCTTAGCTGATAAATGCAACAAATATCCCAACCAACAATTGACAACCAAAATAAGATCCTACGTATAACATTCAGCTTACAATTAAGATCACAATCTAGTCACCAAAGAATCAGGAGGATAGTAAATCAACAGTGTCACAATAGTAGGGTCCTCGCAAAGAGTCACAATTTGTAGCCAGAAGCATAACTAACAGTCAGCCTCTCAAATACTATATGACACTAGTACCCAACTACCCATTCAAGTAATCATGTATTGAAATGAGCATATGTATAAATCGCAGGGTGTAGGCTTACATTTAGCCTTTAACAAGGTATAATATAACATCAGTGACAAGTAGAAGAATCATACAAGGTGTAGCATACTCATCAATACCAAGAAGCTCGGCAGGTCAAACTAGCAATTAAATAGTCACTTATATGTATACAGATAGCATCAATGCTTAGCTTACCTCAATCGCGACCTCTGTTACCTTAAAAATATTTATTAGACATATTCCCAGCACACATAACATTTAAATAAATGCTAACATACATATATAGGTATTATAGTGTCCCGGCCTCAATAACATATTCCATAATGCAGTACATAGTCCCACCAAAATAAGTAACTAATCACGGAGTCTATTTCACACCAAAATAAGCAACAGATCATGGAGCCTATATTCGAGGCTCTTACACTCTTAATGCATGTAGTCTTACTATCCAACCTATCAAAAATGTGTGGGCATCCTATCTCAGCTTAACGGGTTCTGGAGGCTGCTCCTTGTCTGGGACTGACAACGTAATCCAACCCTTATCCGGAGTCTAACCTCTATGCGGTATATTTGCAGAAGGTCGAATCAAAGTCAAATTCTTAGAATTTAGAGGACCATTAACAACATCATATAAAAGGAGTCAATAGCATAAGAAGTTTCATCAACATCTCATAACCTCCAATAGATAACTTATAAACGTCTCTACACCTATCCGCGGTACTCTACTAGACGGTAGTTGTGTAAAGATGAGACCAATGAACCTTAAGCTCGAATACCAACTTTCCATGACCAAGTTGTGGTCATGATGGCACCTATTAGATCCCCCTACTAGCAAGCCAATTATCCAACCTCATGGTACCCGTCCTGAATCACTAATCACGTAGCAAGATCAAATATACCTGAATAATACATTCTACCTCAAAACTAGAAGACGACTGTACAGAGATACAATAGACACAACACATACTCATATAGATATATAATAATAACTATAATATAGATATAAGTCACCATACTATACAAGGCCAATATATGAATACAAAAGACAACCATCAAAAGGAAGAAGATTGCAGAATGTCTAGAGTTTCCCTTGCTCACCAAGTGTCTCTTGAATGCTCTCCAACCCCTTTCTCAATGACCATGGGCTAGTACCTGGACCTGCACTATGTTAAGACGCAGAAATATAGGGGGTAAGACTAGTAAAAGTTACCCAATAGGCACCATCAAAGATATTGTCAATGTCTGGAGTAATACTAGCAAATTGGAACTTAGCTAATAATATATGTCATAGTAATCTCATCATGTCCCCATGACCAGAACCAGGTAACGGATCACAACCCAACTGATAGAACATAGTAGAGCTCAACCTCTCGATATCACATGGTAAAGGGGTTGGACTATACGAGGGTGTAAGGACTTAATATCTATGTCAGTATGCCCTTGAGCCCCCAAAGGCCAAGAGGGTACTCTATACACAATTAGGATGTGTAAAGGTGTATGGATCAAAGAATCCATACAACATGAGTCCTCAAACCCCTGATAGACAATGGATACCTTGAACCCCTGACATACAAAGGAGGACTTAAGCCCCTAATAGTATAATGAGGCCTCAAACCCCTAATCCTTCTGTCCTGGACTCTGGTCGAACGAAGTCAGCCAGGTGCTATTGGTCTGACAAATAACTCGATCTCCTAGTAGATAAGTGACATCTTGAACCCCTCGATATTAGGCAGTAATGGTCAATAGGGGCCTCGAACCCCTCATTATATAGGTAGTACTAAATCGGGGCCTTGATCCCCTCTATGTATAAGGACATGTGTGGCTCTATGCATAGTATCTCTAGGGCACCATTGGTCTAAGCCTAGGCTAAGGCCCAAGAGAACCTGTAGTCAAAGGTATATCACTTACCTAGAACATACCAAAATCCCACTATCGAAAATGATACTTGATAAAGCAACTAGTTGCTAACTCACTAGTAAAATGCCTATCTCTAGAACAATGTACCAGTCCTCTAGACTAAACTGTATAGATATCATCTTAGTCACATATAACTCAAGGAAGCACATAAGATATAGCCTATATTTGTCTAACTGGGTCATATCCCTATCCCTAGCCCATCAGTGGTTCTGTAGTACCGTATCCCTTGTCAGCCAACATAAGACCTACCATCCGCACAACTATCACCAAAACCTGAGTGTACAATGTTTCCCCAGATACCAGCTAGTATAACAAGTATATAACACACAAAAGTTGTATAAAGAATCACGTACGTCACTAAGTAACATAGAATCATGTCTATCACAATCTAGGTAGAAACAAGTACTCAGAGTAAACATATATATTAACTGCTATATCATAACTATCCAGGACATTAGAGCCATCAGAATCGGGTATAGTTGCTAGAACCAGTTCACACTACTGCAAGTAATCATTTGTTGGCCTCCTAATCTAGCATGTCCCAATAGCATCAGGATACACACATATATAGCCAAGAACCAAGTTCGTTATACATACCTAGTACATATCCTCAGCCCAATCCAACTCTTTCCAAGCCATCTCGTAGTCCAATAGTGGTAGAATCTAGCCAATATAGTAATCGAAACTAATGCCACAATCAATACAACCAATTCCATATTAGGCTAGCACACATTATAAATATACAATAGAATCAACCATCTATACACCTCATACTTAGCAATTACTAACTCACATAACACACATCTAAGCCAATGATCACATATTTTATCTCAGTCTAAAGTTTAGAGAAACCTACCGTAACTGGAAGGCATTTCCTCTCTCCTGGTCAATCCACTCGAGCTTTTTCTTTCCTTCCTCACCTTCAGAAGCTGGTCAATTATCAAAACATGGATCACAGGATTAAAATCACTGAATTGATAGTAAATTCTCGTAAATGGGCAAAATATATCGAATATACCCAAAATAGGAACAAATAGGGCCCATGCTCAAAATTCTAAACAAACCCCCCATAAAATCATTCTCATGTTACCTCGAGTCTATAGTCAGAATTTAGTCTAAAATGGGTCCTAGAAGGCCGAGATATGACTCAAAAATAAAGTTACATTCTTTACTAGAAAATTTTTCTTACAAAACTTTCTTGGTCAAATTTTATAGAAAACAGCCAAATTTATCAGAATTTGAACATGTCATACGTTTCTCTCAAAAAGTAAAACAACTTAGACCCAAAGTTTACTTAATTCTGTCAAGAATCGATCGAGATATCATAGCATATAGTTTTCATATGTTTTCGAGAACATAACCTGCTAAAACAGCATTTTTACCTCACATTATGTGCCAAAATCAGAATCCAACACCTCCATAACATTCCTTCCAAAAATCTGAGTTACATAGCCTTATGAATCATTAAAATTGGAGATATATATCAAAAGTTACGATCTTGATAACTTTTCTCTCATTGTTGTTCATGATGGATGACTTACATATGTAGACCACCGCCTCAATAACCTCTGTGAACTCAAACTATGCTCCACAAACATGAAGCTTAATGGCTGCCTTTTCACTGTGAGCATGGGCATGACTTCGGAAATGCAGAGCTCTGCCCCATTGCCTTTCTCCAATGCTGATAACCCTCCGCAAACGCAGAGGGTTATTCTTCTGGTGTTGCACTAGCTTTCTTAAAAAATTTCCTGGGGCATTCCTGGGTCATCCGATATGTGTTTTACATAAATAAATTATGTAGCTACATGGATTTCGACGATCTAGATCTAATGGTGCTGTCAAAATTTCTAACAGAGCATCTTATAGGAAAAATGAGGGCCCTAAGTCCTTCAAGCTAATTTTAGCTAAAGGAATTAAGGGGGTCAAAATACACTTAAGAGTCACCACCATCTGATGAAAGGTCATTTTAGGATATTTTAAATGTTCAAGAGCTAACTACGCCATCAGATTTCCATTCCGAGCAAGTTTTGTTAGGTTTTTACAAAAAAAAATAGCTTTTTTTAGGTTTTTATTGAACTTATGTTGTATATTTTGACCTAATTTCACTTCAGGACCCCCAAATTTTGGACCAACCAGACTCCTAGCCTTATTCGACCATTCCAGAATTTATGGAACCGTCATAATCCCATTCCGAGGTCATTTTCTAGGACTATTAGAAATCTCATTTTACATTTATAACTTCTCATTAACTCGAAGGTCCATATAATTCACAACCAATTCAGCCATAACCATCCCAACAGTCCTAACAAGTCATATATGGTCCAAGGTTACCATATATAAGCTTAAGTCAATAGAGTAACCACAGAAATATAGAAGTAACTTTGAGGGTCGTTACTATTTGGTAATCCCCAACTATGTTTGCTGAATGGTCTTAAAAACTCTCAGAAACTGTCATATTGGGTGATCTGAAGGTCCCATTCGGTGAACTGAATGGTTTATTGAGGAAGCCTCTAGCTCGTCAATTTCATCGTAGAGACTCAGCAAAATGTCATTTTTTCATCATTTGATGATAATTATATGTTCCTAAAGTAGTATTTTAACTATTTTGCCCTAAATTCACCCTCCAAAGCCTATTTTATTCCCTAATAACGTTTCTTTTTCACTTATTTTCAAATTTCTCTCTCAAGGAAGAAAAAGACCTAACTCTTCCATTGAAGAGCAAGCTCCAATTTCTTCCAAGCTCTTCACCCAATTCAAAAAAATTTCAACCTTCTTCTCTATTTTTCTCTAAGGTATATGGTTTTATTCATGGGTTCCCATCACCCATGAAGCCCACAATTTCTATACCAGTTTCTCAAAATATAGGTTATATAATTTTATGGATTTTCATGTTATAATTCTAAATCTATAGATTATGAGTTATTTGATTTTTTGTACCTATTTCGATAAATTTACTCTCAATGGCATGAAGTAGTTCATTTATCAAGTATTCCTATATCAAGCTATATTTGGTCTTTGAAATGCATGGTGGGTTGTTTGAATTATTATTTTAATTGATGAAATTTATGTGCTCATGCATAATCTCATTGAAATACATGATTTAAAGTTGTTTTGATTTGAACACACCTACTTTATTCTATTTTCTAAGAAGTATGATTTGTATGGCCAAGTCTCCAATTAAATGTTTATAAAAGTTATTGATTATGTATATGGGAATCCTTGAATGAAAAGTGAAGGTTGGTGAAAGGTTTTCTTACCCCATATGATGGATTCTTTTTGTGAAAGGATAAATCTTACATACTTGAACCACTTAATGTTTTGATGAGATACTCTATATGCATGAAATCCTGACAAGTTTTGAACTATGATTATTATTGAACTTACGAATGTCTTACTAGTATAATTTTATGATATCTATTTTGTGATACTCTAACTTACAACTAAATGAGGCCTAAGGTACCAAAGGTCCTTATATAAAGCCTATTGTCTTATAACAACTCTTTGACAACATGAAAAAACCAAAAGCTCTGCCCTCCCTCTCCATGTGCCACCATAGGAAATTATAATTTACCTTTATGGTTTTCTAATGGAGCTACCGAGCTCATGATACCCACAATGTGGGGTAGACTTCTACCTCAGCCAGTTGACTCATCCTTCTCTAGCATAGAAGCAACATCGGAGTTCCGTGTAATTTCTCGCATAGTCTTAGTTTTGATTATGGTCTCCTCCCATATAGTCTTAAATAAGGTATGTTATGATGTTTACGTTCCTTCAAGCATGTTTTTTAAATGAGGGATTGATCATCCATTACATATTGAGCTTATTATCCTTATCTATGATTATGCATCTTGCCTATTATAATATATAATTTTCTTGTTGCATTGCATCCCACATACTTAGTACATATAAAGTGTTGTATTGCATCCCATATACTTAGTACATTCAAAGGATTAATACATATTTTTCCTACATGATATCACCATGTAGGTTCTGCTAATCATCATCCTCCTCAAATTCATCGTTGACTTATGGGTTGAAAAGTTTGTTTATTTGGTGAGTCCTCTAGTTCGGGGACAATAACTTTTCTATCTAGCCTATTGTTTTAAGACTATGACATTTTGTTCTACTTTACATACAATTGAGGATGAGCTCAATGCATGTCTAAGTCCCTTCCTTATCGATGACTTAGAGGTATTGTTGGATATTTGGATATGTATGTATTTTCTTGACTATTGTTCTTATGCCTATGTTGGTTATCTCTTAGACCTTATTCCTTAGTGTTTGCTTGTTTTATCATCTATATTGATGCTTTATATGCTCTTTGAGACTTATTTGAGGTACCTTTGGGTTCCTCATTTGTCGTGTCATATCAAGGCTCTAGTCTTAGGCCATGACAAGTTTGGCATCAATGTACTAGGTTGTAACATGCTCTTTAGAAATCCCACATACCACGTCAAATGGAGTCTCATTCATGATTTGAAGCATACTATAATTATGAGTAGGAAGCTATGAGGTGTTTAGGAAACCTTCGCTTCTTTTATAATCCATGTCGTATGATAGAGCGAAAAATGCTTTATTCTAATTACTGCCCTTTACATTTTAGAATGTGTCTTAGACTCTTCAGAAAGTTGATTCACTTCCCATTATTAATGAGTTTTCCAATGTCTTTCCCCATGACCTTCCTAATGTCCTTGCAAAAGAGAAATTGATTTTGGCATAGATCTCCTCCCTGATACCCAACCCATAACCATTCTTCCATACCATATAGCCTTACAAAGTTAAAGGAGCTAAAACAACAATTGAAGAATCTATGGGAAAAGGATTTATAAGGCCTAGAAAGTCACCTTGGAGTGCTCCAATTATTTGTGGGGGAAAAGGATGGCTCACTTAGAAGGTGCATTGACTACCGACAACTTAATAAGGTCACGATAAAGAACAAGTATCCACTTCCAAGGATAGATGATGTTTTTGACCAACTGCAAGGGACTAGTTACGTTCTAAGATTAATCTTTGGTTCGATCATCACATATTGAGGGTAAGAGAGTGTGATGTTCTGAAGATGACTTTCCAAAAAAGATATGGGCATTTTGAATTTGTGGTAAAGTCTTTTAATTTGTCCAATGAACCCACAATATTTAGGGACCTCATGAATAAGGTACTCAAACCCTACCTTGATATGTTAGTTATGGTATTCATCAATGGTATTTTAATTGATTCTTGAAGTGAGGAAGAGAATATGAGGCATAGGATGGTGTTACAAAACCTGAGAGAGGAAAGGTTATTTGCCAAGTTTAGCAAATGCGAGTTTTTGTTAAGTGAAGTTGTGTTCCTTGGGCATATAGTGTCGGGTTATGGATTAATGTAGATCCCAAGAAAATGGAAGAGGTAAAAAATTATCCTAGGCCCTTGACTCCTTTAGATATTATGAGCTTCTTCGGCTTAGTAGGGTACTACTGGATATTTGTAGAGGGATTTTCTTTCATTGGATCTCCTTTGATAAAATTGACACAAAAGAAGGTAAAGTTTCATTATACTGACAAATGTGTGAAAACCCTTCAAACTTGGAAAGATAGTCTTACCTTTGCGCATAATTTTACTATACCAGAATGGTTAGAAGGATTTAAATTGTACTTCTTGAAGGGTTGGATTGAGGTGTGTGTTAATGTAAAGTGGAAAAGTTATTCCTATACATCTAGGCAACTAAAGATGCATGAGCATGATTACCCTACATATGATCTTGAGTTAAGGGCGGTGGTATTTGTATTCAAGATTTCGTGTCAGTACTTTTATAGGGTTCGTGTAGATGTTTTCACTGACCACAAAAGCCTCCAATATGTGTTCACTCAAAAGGTTCTCAGCTGGAAGCAAAGAAGGTAGTTAGATCTCTTTAATGATAATAATATTAGTGTGCATTATAGTCCGAACAATGCCAATGTTGTGGCTGACGCACTTAGTAGGGTGTCCACGGGAAGGGTGGCACACACTGAGGATGGAAAAAAGGAG
This sequence comes from Solanum clarkiae, assembly GCA_011800125.2. NCBI lineage: Eukaryota > Viridiplantae > Streptophyta > Magnoliopsida > Solanales > Solanaceae > Solanum > Solanum clarkiae. Next base: position 15,729 of record JAABOM020033132.1, read on the forward strand.
TTGGCTAGGGGAGTTTATAGGTTGGATATATAGGGGGTTAGATTGACTGATGCCAAAATGGGTGGTATGATGGTGCTAAATTTTTCTGAGTCTTCATTTGTTATGGATGTCAAATCCAAGCAGATCTTGATACCACTTTAGTTTAATTGAAAAGATTGGTGAAAAAGATGCAAGGTAGAGGTTTCTCCCTAAGTGGAGATGGTGTGCTTAGATATCAAGGTAGATTGTAAGTGTCAGATATAGATGGCTTGAGAAGTTTGATTACGAAAGAGGCTTATTATTCATCCTATTTCATTCATCTCGGTTCCAGAAAGATGTATAGATATTTGAAAGAGCTATACCTATAGGGTTGTTTGAAGTTAGCGACATGTCTTTGATTAGTCCTAATTTTGTTTTAGAAGCTTTGGAGAAGGTGAGGTAGATAAGGGATAGATTGAAGATTGCACAAAGTTGGAAAAAATCTTATTTTGATATTAGGAAGAGAGATCTCGAGTTGAAGGCTAGTGATTGGGTGTATTTGAAGCTCTCACCCATGAAAGGTTAGTTCAATTTGGCAAAAGGAAAGGGAAATTTGAGCCCTAGGTGTTATGCCAAAAAAATGGCTTTTTTAAAAAAGAAAATTTGAAAATCGGTTTAAAACTCAATTTATTAAGAGAAAACCATTTTTTTTTAAATTTTAAAAAAAAGAGTCGCCACCTAATTTTACGGATAATTAGGAAACCATTAAATATTTTAAAAGACCTAACAGAAAAATCTTTTAAAACTCAGAGAACAGGTTCGGGTTCACATTTTCACTTTGAGAAGGTTTTACGCACTCGAAATGACCGCTAAATGTGGTTATCCGGCGATTAACGAAATCTGACTAACTTTTGATTTGACAAAGGTTGACTAATTTTGAAATTAGTTAATTTTGAAAGATTTTGACTCAACTTTAAAAAGATTTGACTAGACTCAACTAAACTAAAAGCATTTGACTGAATTTGGAAAATTGACTAAATTTTAAAATTGAACTAACATGAAAAAATAACATTTTTTTCTTTCTTTTTTTTATTTTAAGCAAACACTTTTTCAAAAATAAAACGAAATTAAATACCAATAGAAGAAATGATTTCAACATGCCTGGGAAATTCAATTAGATAGAAACCAATAAAATGTTAGAGTTAGACCAGTATCACAAACAAAATAATGAACGTATATATAACCCTGGATAACTCCGAATCAGGTCCTTTCCTTAGCCTGCTAGCCGAGACAATCTAAAATGTTGACTCCATTTACGGGTATGATGGTGTGGAGTCATGAGACTCTAATTTGTGGGAGTCCTAAGTTGAGACTCTGTTTGCTCCCAAGATGTTCATGCAAATAAATAGAGAGTAAAGAATTAGCAAGACAAGCTTTAAATGAAACAAAATTTATCAAATAGAAAGACAAGTAGAGTCTTAAAACCCAATATGCTATTCAAAACATTCATCCTGCCATTGTAACCTT
>JAABOM020033193.1:0-17211 GCA_011800125.2 Solanum clarkiae
AGAAATACCCTCATTTATTTCCCGTATCTTCAGGTAATTCATTTTCCTTGTCAATCACGACGTATGATAACTAAACTATTCATTGTCAGATATGGTGTTATAGACAAATCTTGCATGGTTAGTATGACATTCGAGGATGAATGTTATTAAGGGGGGAGGATGTTAGAACCCGTAAGTCCTTAATTTGTTCAATTTGGTAAAGTTTGGGACCAAATGTAAACTTCTTCTGGAGTATAGTCTTTAAGATTTAAATTGTTAGTGGGGTCATATGTTGTGGCTCTTTTTGATTGGTTCAAGTGGAAGATTTTTTTAGTCTATATATACAGGTATGCCTCTCTTGTACAAGAAGACCTCCCATACTTAGAAAAAAAAAAGAGAGCAACCAAGAAAACTTAACCAACCCTCTCGGGTTGCTACAGTAACTTGGGGGACTTTTGTTTTTTTTCGATCTTTCGATTATTTGACGCTTCAAGCTTGGTATATTGGATCTCCTAAGTGGTGTGGAGGCGTTAGTTGGTCAAGGAAGCGCTTGGTTTGATGGCTATGAAGACTTGGGTCTACTAAGAGGCTTGAAAGGTATGTTAACTTCTAGCTTTATTTATGTAAATTAAAGCTTGTGGGTGTGTTAGGGGTGTGTCAAATTGAAGGTAAAACATGAAAAGAGGGTTGGTTGTTAGTTTGAATTGTGAATTTGGAATTTGGGATTTGAAATTGGGGACAAGCTTGCATATGAAGATATATTGATTTATAGTCATGTGTTTATGTTTATTTGTCATAAAAATAGTCTTTGAAGGGTGAAAGAAGTGTTGGGAAACTATGTGAATGTTTACATGAGGGTTAGCTTGAATTGGAGCCCCATTGAAAGTGTAATGCTATGTTTTAACGTTGGGGGTTTGCGTTAGGCGTTGGAGTGATGTATTATAGTTCTTGGAGTATATAGGAATGCTTGAATATGGTAGATGTGTATCTATATGTATTCTGCCCTGTTTTACTAAGTTATTCCATAATAGTATTTTGTGGTGTTGTTAATATTGTGACGACACTGGAGAGGGTTTATTGATGTTGTAGGTTGTTGTTGTTGTTGTTGATTGATTATTTGAGCAGAGTTGAACTCTCGTGGTGGCGTATTATAAGAGGAGATGCTGCCAAAATTTTTATAATAAAATTTTGAACAAAAAGTTAGGATTTAAGACGCAATATGGTTGTTAATCGTTGGCGTTATTGTAATTTGTGTAGACGTTGGACATGCAGAAGCATAAATTGGATTTGTATTGCATTGGAATTAGTTGGAGAAAGAAATTGAGGTATGCAAAGATTCCCATCTCTCGGCATGAATTTGGAGGTCGCCATCGTTCTCGTCCGATATGCATTACTTTGATATTTTAAATAAAAAATTATTTTGATGTTTGCATGCAGGTTTAACTCATACATTTTTATTGGGTTTATTACTCTCATTTATATTTCGTACTTTCCGCTTTACATATTTGTTACGTATTTCTTACTGACCCCCTTCCTTCGGGGGTTGCGTTTCATGCCCGCAGGTACTAATGCACAAGCTAGAGAGCCACCTTCTTAGGATCTCTGTCTACCGTTGAAGTGCTCCCTTTACCTCAGGAGCAGATTTTTGGTATATAGATGTATACTTATTTTCTGTATTTTGGATTTATGTATATTCGAGGGTATGACGGGGCCCTGTCCCGTCCTATGATTCTGTTCGTATGTACAGAGGTCTGTGGATACATATGGGGGTGGGATATTGCATGTGGTAAGACTACATATGTATGATACATTTGTTGGGTGGTTCTATCGCAGCGGTGACCTTGTCGGCCCGCATATATATGTGCATAGATATTTGTTGTATGCTGGGGTTGCTGTTTGCAGGTGTGGTTAGTCAGTAAAACAGAGGAAACTCTGTCGAAATTTCGATAGATTCCTTATTGTCTGGGTGCCCAATCGTCACTAATCATGGTCCCTGGGTTGGGTCGTGACACCTTATGACCCTTACCACATTTTGGGCACACATCATTAGCAAACCACAACACAAACACCTTGGGTCCTTGGGAAGTCATTGGCAAATCCCCTATTAGAAGCATTAGAAGACATTTGGCCTTGGTGGAACCGGCCACCCCTTCGACTTTGGAACTTTCCCTCAAAATGAGCCCTCCTAACCTCTTGACTCCTCCTCTTCCTCAACTTTTCCTCCTCCATTTGTTCGGTATAGGTCATCAAATGGGACAAGTCCATATCACTAATCAACATAGCGGATCGACACTCTTCACTCACCAAGTCGGAAATACCCATCACAAATTTGTTCATCCTAGACCTTGACTCAGCCACCAAATGTGGAGCATATTTTGAAAGGTGCTTGAACTTGAGGGTATACTCCCCCACACTAATAGACCCATGTCTCAAATTTATAAATTCCACCAACTTGTCTTCCGTAAGCTGAAGAGGGAAGAACCGATTAAGAAAAGCCGCCTTGAACTCCTCCCACAGTACCACATTGTTGACCCCCTTCTTCTCTTTCAATTGATTGCATCATATTTGTGCTACCCCTTAGAGTTGGTAGGCCGCCAACTCCACCTTATCATCCGGCCTCATACCTATGACAGCAAAAATCTTATAAACCTCATCAATGAACTCTTGAAGGTCCTAACTCACCTTTGACCCATGCAATTCCGAGGGATTCATCCTCATGAAATCTCTCACCCGAGATGTTGGTGTAGGAGTATGAGGGGCTTGGGCCCCATGGTTGGCTTTATTAGCCAAAACTTGTGCAAGCAAAGTAGGAGCATCTCGAAGCTCTCCATTAGCCGATTTCTCCTCAGATGTGCGTGTTCTTTTTTCTCTCATGTTAGGCATGATTTAGAATAGCAAAGGACAATCATTAGGAGGAAAAACCTTACCTCAACTTTTATAGCATGACATAGAGTAAGAAGAAGGGAGATATTTTTTAAACGCCTCATAGCCTCTAGCTCATAGTTGTGGTTCACAATACTACCATAAACAAGACTCTAATCAACGTGGTATGTTTGACTCTGAGGATCTAACAACCTAGTGCTTTGACACAAATTGTGTCACAACCCAAGCCTAGGGCCTAGCTGTGACATGGTGCATGGGGAACCAGAAGGGACCCCAAGCAAGCCTCTTAACATATCATTACATATCCTTGGTTGCGGAAGCAATAAAATACAACAACAATAGAGTAAAATTGGGACAATTGGACTAAGGGACAACTTCAATATCATAAACATCAAGAGTCAAGAGAGATTCAAAGCTCATAACATTACACATGACATATCTAACAACACCTCTACTACATAGATACGAGCGGGGGCCAAGATAAGCTACTAGGGTCACCCCTATAGTCAACATATACATAAAAGAAGGTAGACTTGAAACATAGTGTGACATCATAAACAGCGTCCCCTAAATAGAGGACTCACCAAAGAGCCTGAGAGTAGTCGTGCTAGTCGCATGGAGGAGGAGGATCAAGTGGGGCTTTGGTTCCTCCATGGTGACATCATAGGCATAATGTATGTGTTAGTATGTTTGAATGTACTAAGCATGTAGGATGCAATGCAACAAGAGATAAGTAACATAATCAAAATGGATTAGCATAGGCAATGAATAACATGTAACAATAGGTCATGCGTGTGAGATGGTATGTAGTACATCATGCTTATATAGAATATAGTACATATGCAAGAAGAGACAATTATCATATTGGTGGATCTGCACACCCTACCATCTTTCATGATTCAGGTACCAACCCATCAATTGGTTGGTGAATCGTTGCACCCTATCACCCTTGGTGACTGAGGTATAAACCACCCAACATGGTTATCAAGGTACAAACCCCCAACATTGTTGGTGGATCGTTGCACCCTACCACTCTTGGTCACTGAGGTACAAACATCCCGACATGGTTATCCAGGTACAAACCCTTGATATGGTTATCAAGGTACAAATCCATCGACATGGTTACCAGGCACGCAACCCCCGAGTAGGGCATGGTCACATTCCAACACTGTATAGAAGAAAACCAGGCACATATATTCATTTCATAACCATATAGTCATTCAACTCATAATATATACATTGAACCTTCAATTCCTCAAGAAATCATTATCCGAATATTTTATCAAACACTTGGTGGGTGTGTAGTGTTTATGTAAAACCATGTAATTCAAGAGTGAAATCATGCTAGGAAATTCAATGTAAACCATCAATAGACACTTGGTAACAAGCTCAAGCAATATACATCAACGTCCTTCATCAAATCTCACAATAGATCTTAGATTCACAGATCAAAACATGCTAAAACAGTCATAATTTCATGAAACCCCAACATAGTATGCAGTGAAATTCATAATTGATAAGACCCATGTGTAAATCGACTCTAAATCATGCAAGTTTAGGTAAAAGATAAATTGAGCATCATGAGTGAAAGGAAACCATGAAGGAAACCCACATACCTTGACTTTCGGAGAATCCTGGGAGAAGGTAGGAGCTGGAGATTTGAGGCTTGATTGACAAATTTAAGATTTGGATGACTTTTGAGACTTGAATTTAGGAGAGGAAATATTGGCTAAGTGTTTGAGTGAGTATTTGGGAATGTCTTGACGGATATGGGGGTGAAATAAGGCTAAGTATAGGTATTTTCACACATGGAAACACTTAGGCCCAAGACCCAAAAGCTTTGGATAGAACACGATAAACTGGGCCAAATTTGTACTGAGGCGCGCCCTTGGCGCGTCGCGCCCTTGACGCATCGCGCCAGGTGTGCAAAAACCTCATAGGAAATTGTATTTTAGGAAAATGAAATTACAATTCGTTTTCTATAAAATCGGGGATAGACCCATTTCCCACTCAATTTGACTCTGTGACAAGAGTATGATGTTAGATTTTTGATATCACTCACGAATTTTGAGATATATGAAAATTATGATTCTGAGCAATTTTGAGGCACATCTTCAGGAACTTTTTGGGGTCATTTCAGATGATCAAGTGGAGCTCCGGCTCCTACATGGTAACATCATATAGGAATAGAGTATACATCAATACGTTCGAATGTACTAAGTATATAGGATATAATGCAACAAGAGTTAGGCGACATAACCGAAATGTATATTTAGGCAATAAATGAACATATAGCAATATGGCAAGCATGAACAAGAAAACTGGCAAATAATTACACCTCTCCACGCCCCTAGCACGTTGCTCCAGGGCGCGCTTGGTCATTGAATTAGCAAACTTTGAAATTTGGAATTTTGCTACGGTTGCATGATTATTGGGGTTACACCTATTTCCCACTCAATTTTACCCCCTAATCAAGAATATGAAGTCAGATTTTCGATATCACGCACGAATATTGAGATATATGAAAATTATGATTTTGGGCACTTTCGAGGTACATTTTTGGGTACTTTTTGGGGTCGTTTCGATATCTTCCCCTTGGGAACATTCATCCACGAATGTCAATGAAACGTACATAAGAGGAGTAGTCATGAATAAATCAGTCCCAACAAGAATACAGTAATGCACTTAAACATTGTTTCAAAAATCTCAATATAAGTGTCAAAATCACCATGAACTTGTCAACGTAATAATGAATGCATGCAAATGACATATAGTTCTGAGAAATGAGACATGAAATCATGTAAAATACTTAAGAATTACTATCTTAGGATTAAGTAGAATTAAAGAGATAAGGATATCGCTTATGCATGTCCATCTCGGCCTTCCATATAGCACTTTTGACTTGTTGATTCCTCCAAAGGGCCTTTTTGGCAATCACAATCTTGTTCCTCAACCTCTTCACCTGACTGTCCAAGATCTCTACTGGATCTTCTTCATAAGTCAAGTTATCTTCAACAACCCCCAAAACATCCAATGGAAGAATGGCATTCGGATCACCCACACTTTTCCTCAACATAGATACATGAAAGACCGAATGAACCAAGTCCATTTCAGTAGGCAACGCCAAATCATAAGACTCCTTGCCAATCCTTCTAAACAACCTATAAGGAACCACAAATTTTGGACTCAATTTACCCTTCTTACAAAAATGAACCACACTTGTCATGGGTGAAACCTTCAAATAGACCCAATCACCAATTTTAAATTCAAACTCCCTTCTCCTCATATCTGCAGAATTTTTAAGACTTTGGATTGTTTTCAACCTCTCCATGATCACCCATGCCCTCTCCATAGCCATGACCAGATACGAACCAATCAAATCCACTTCTCCGTCTTCAAACCACCCACCCGGTGATCTACAATACCTACCATAGAGGGCCTCGAAAGGAGCCATACCAATGCTTAAATGATAGTTATTATTATAAGTGAACTCAATCAATGTAAGATGATCATCCCAACTACCCGTAAACTCCAAAACACAAGCTCTAAGCATATCCTCAAGAGTTTGGATAGTTCATTCTGCTTGGCCATTCATTTGAGGGTGACAGTTCATACTAAGCTTAACCTTGGTACCAAGACCTCTTAGGAAGGACCTCCACAAGTGTGAAGTGAATTAACCACCATGATCCAATATGATAGACAAGGGAACCCCATGCAATCATACCAACTCATGAATGTACAACTTTGCATACTTTTCAGCCCCTTTAGTAGTCTTAACCAGCAATAAATTAGCTGACTTTGTCATTCTATCAACCACAACTCAAATAGAATCAAAACTCTTCCTAGTTTTAGGCAACCCAACCACAAAATCCATGTTAGTTTCCTCCTACATCCAAGTAGAAATCTCTATGTCTTGGTTTAGGCTACCCAACCTTTGGTGTTCAACTTTGACTTGTTGGCAACTATGGCAACCAGATACAAATTTGTAATACCTTTCTTCATACCTCCCCACCAAAACACATTCCTTAAATCTCCATACATCTTTGTAGAACCGGGGTGAATGGACTAGGAAGAATTATGAGCCTCGTCAAGAATTTTCTTTCTCAAATAATCAACACAAGGCATGCACAATATACCTTAGTACCTAAGGGCACCATATCCCCCTTGGGAGAAACCCTCCACCTTGCCCTCTCTCACCAAGGCCTTCAATTCCAAAAAGGAGGGGTGAAGATCTTGCTTTGCTTTTACCTCATCAACCAAGGAATATTTTCAACCATCAACAAGCATAATACCACCATTAACAACCTCTTCCAACCTAACCCCCAATCCAGCCAACCGATGAACCTCTCTATAGACCTGTTTTCCCCCATCATAAACATAGGCCAGGATACCCATAAACACCCTACTCAAAGCATCCTCCACAACATTAGCCTTACTAGATTGATAATGCACACATATCATAATCCTTAAGAAGCTCTAACCACCTTCGTTGTCTCAAGTTGAGATCTTTTTGAGTGAACACATATTGGAGACTCTTATGATCGGTAAACACGTCAACATGCACCCTATACAAATAAGTATGCCAAATTTTCAAGGAAAATACCACAACGTCCAAATCAAGATCATGAATAGGATAATTCTTTTCATGCACTTTTAGTTGTCTAGAAGAATAGGCTATCAGCTCACCTTTTTGCATCAAAACACAAGCCAAACCAATCCAAGAAGCATCACAATACACAATAAACCCTTCTAATCATTTTGGTAGAGACAAGATAGGAGCAGACACAAGCGTATCCTTCATGGTTTGGAAACTCCTTTCGCACTCATCGGCCCACACAAACATAGCCTTCTTTTGAGTTAACTTAGTCTTAAGAGAAGCAATATAAGAGAACCCATTCAAAAACCTCTGTTAGTAACCTGCTAAACCCAAGAAACTTCTAATGTTTGATGGGGTCAATGATTTAGGCCAATTTCTAATCATATCCATCTTTTTAGGATCCTCCTTAATACCATCCCCCCACACCACATGACCAAGAAAGGCAACCTTTTTCAACCAAAATTCACACTTCCCATATTTAGCATACAACTTCTCTTCCCTTAGTCTTTGTAGAACTATACTCATTGATCCACATGCTCCTATTCATTATAAGAATAGATCAAAATATCATCAATGAAAACTACCACAAACAAATCAAGGTAGGGTTTAAACACCCTATTCAAGAGATCCATGAAGATAGCCGGTGCATTGGTCAACCTAAAAGACCACAAATTCACAATGCTAATACCTAGTCCGGAAGGCTATCTTTGGAATGTCACACTCCCTCACCTTCACTTAATGATATCCGGATTGAAGATCACTCTTATAGAAGTGACTAACCCCTTGAAGTTGGTCAAACAAGTTATCAATCCTTGGTAGAGGATACTTATTCTTTATGGTAACCTATTAAGTTGCCATTAGTCAATAAACATTCTAAGAGACCCATCCTTCTTCTATACAAGTAATACTGGTGCACCCCAAGGTAATTGGATAGGACTAATAAAACCCTTCTCCAATAAGTCCCTCAATGCTCTTTTAACTCCTTTAACTCCACAGGGACCATTCGATAAGGGGGAATAGAAATAGGTTGAGTATTCAGAAGGATATCTATGCCAAAATCTATTTATCTTTTGAGAGGAACACCGGGAAGGTCACTAGAGAAGACATCTAGGAACTCATTAACCACTGGAACCGACTCTATGGAAAGGACTTTAGACTCCACATCCCTAACCCTCACAAAATTATAGAGATACCTCTTAGAGATTAACTTTTGGGCTTTAATGCAAGAGATAAACATACCCTTGACCACCATATGATGACTCTCCCACTCAATGATGGGTTCATTTGGGAATTGGAATTTTTACCCTACGGCTTCTACAATCAATAGAGACATAGTGTGCATGCAACGAATTCATCCCAAGAATAATATATAAATCCACCATATCCAACTCAATAAAATCAGAAGTCAATATTTTGTGCAAGATTCAAACGGTACAATTTCTATAGACCTTTCTAGCAATAATAGATTCACCAATGGGAGTAGATACCTCATAGGACTCACAGAACAATTCAGGCATAACATGAAACTTTTTGGCAACAAAAGGAGTAACAAAAGAAAGAGTGGCACCTGGGTCTATCAATGCATACACACCAAAATCAAAGACTTTTAACATACTAGTGATGACATCTAGCACCTCATCAACCCCTTGTCTCCCTTATAGTGCATAGAACGGATTGTGCCTTAGGGAACCACCTTGTTGACCTCCTTTACCCAAAGGAACCACATTAGCACCCTGTCCTTATGGACGAGCATCGTCTCCCTTGTTGTGATTACGTGGACAATTCATTACCTTATGACTCACTTAAACTATAACAAGCACTATTATACCTCAAGCATGGGCCACTATGACACTTACCATATTTTGGACACATAGCATTTGGCACCACACCACCATCACCTTGGGCCCTTGGGTGGCCATTGGTAAACCTTCAATTAGGAGCATAAGAAGACCCTTGGCCTTGATGAAGCCATCCACCCTTTGGACTTTGGAATGTCCTATAAAACAGGCCCTCTTAGCCTCATTACCCGTCCTCTTTCTCAACATCTCCCCTTCCAATTGTTTAGCTTAAGTTATCAAGCGTGACAAATCCATGTCATTAATCAACATGGTGGTACGACATTCTTCACTCACAAAATCGGATACACCCATCACAAACTAATTCATTCTAGACCTCTAGTCGACAACTAAGTGTGGGGCATAGTCAGAGTGTTGGTTGAACTTAAAGGGAATACTTCCTCACACTCAAGGATCCTTGCTTCAAGTTCATGCACTCCATCATTTTGGTCTCCCTAAGCTCAAGAGGAAAGAATCCGTTGAGGAAGGCCACCTTAAACTCGTCCCATAAAACCAGATTGTTATTCCCCTTCTCCTCCTTCCATTAAGTGTACCATATTTGGGCTACCCCCTTGAGTTGGTAGGCCACCAACTCCGCCTTCTCTTCCAACCTCGTATCCATGATAGCTAACACTCTATATACCTCATTAATAAATTCTTGAGGGTCCTCTTCCACTTTAGACCCATTGAACCATGGTGGGTTCATGCTCATAAAGTTTCTCACCCGAGATGCCTAGGAAGGAGCATGAGAGACATGGATCCCTTGATTGGCTGGAGTAGCCATGACTTGAGCTAGCAAAGTGAGAGCATCCTGGAGCTCTACATGAGCGGGTTGTTCCTCGAGTATGTGGGCTCTTCTTCCTCTTATGTTAGGCATGCTATAGCATAGAAAAGAACATTTATTAGAAGGGAAACCCTACCTAACTTCTATAGCACAACATAGATTAAGAAGAAGGGAAACATTTCCTAACATGTCTCATAGCCTCTTATTCATAGTTATGGTGCACAACACAACAATGAATAATACTTTAATCAATGTAGTGTGTTGAGTGCCAAGGTCCATTAACAACCTAGAGCTCTGATACAATATTTATCACGACCCAATCCTAGGGCCTAGATGTGACACGACGAATGGGGAATGGGGAACCCAAAGGAACCCCAATCAAGCCTCTTAACATATTATTACACATCCTTGGTCATGTATGCAATAATGTAATAACAACGAATAGAACATGGGGTAAGAAAGGGCTAAGGGATATCTTTCATACCATAAACATCAATAGTCAAGGGAGTCAATCTTATAACATCATTATATAACTTGTCCAATAATACCTCAAATCATAGAACTTAATGGGGGCCAAGACAAGCAACCGGGCTCACCCTCATAGCAAAGCATATAATAAAAGAAAGAGAGTCTTTATGCATAACATAAAATCAAAGAAATTGTCCCCAAAATTGAGGACTCGCCAACTTTCTTGAGAGTAATCACACTAGCCATGTGACAGAGGAGGATGATCAAGTGGATTTCCGGTTCCTACACGATAACATCATGTAGGCATAGAGTATGCGTTAGTACATTCAAATGTACTAAGTCTGTAGGATGCAATGCAACAAGAGATAGGCAACTAAAGTCTAAAGTCTTTAGGTTGTTAGAGGAGTTAGTTACCAGTTAGTTACACATTGAGAATTATGTTAACTATAGTCTATAAATAGAGAAAAAGTTTATTGACTTAATAAAGCCAAAGTTTTCTGACTTAATTCTTCGTATTTGTTATTGTTATGCCTCGTACATCAAAGTTCATACCACTCCCATCAATAACCTCTCACGAAAGTTAAAATTCAATCCTGCTCACGAGGAATCCATGAACGAAGTTGTGAAGCAGTAGAATGAGAAAGAACCAGTGAGAGTGAGAGAGAAGAGACTGACATTGAAGTTTCCACTGGAGTTGTGAGAGATATTGGAGCAGTCGAACTGATTTTTTCTCAACACCATACCTCACGTATTGCTTCTCATGGAAGAGGTTGTCCTTAATAAGCCAATAGACTTGGCTATTCTTGAGTTTTGAAACAAAGTTTTTGTGTTCAAACAGAACTGGAAGTAGTAACCCCTTATGTGGAAGTATTCTTTTAGGGGGCTTGGCTTTGACTAGTCAAAAGGCTAGTGGAAAGTTATTACATAATGATGTTCAGAAATTCATTGGTTCTTATGATAACCGTGTAGACAATTTACTAGAAAGTAGAAGAAGCCACCTGTTTTTTGGCTTGCCTATAGGTGGGATCTAATAGGCGCCACCATGACTGGGACCTAATCGTGACAATATTAGATGAGAACAAAAAGTATAATTATTTGGAGTGAAACTACTATATGAAACTTACTCCTTATACTGAATAAAAAGTAGAACATATCATGCACATATGAAATCTCTTACCAAATCTAGTAGCATGGAAAAATAACAAATGAACTTTCTTTTGAAAAAAAAATGCAATATCATAACCCTTTTCTTTTTCTAATACGAATTATGGAGCAAAAAGGATTTTTTTTTACCAATCATGAGTTCTTTTACTAATGTCAACCTTAGATTGAGCATTATAATCATACAAATTTGAAACTATCTAATTATACATTATACATTGATTCATGTAGCCATCAATTTAAAATTTAGTAAATATATATAACAAAAATTAATAACTTTACTACAAAGGCAGGTATTGTATTGCATCCATATATCAATAAATATTATTCTTTAATATACAAATGAGAGATAAAAGAAATAAATAAAAAATAACTTCAAATCCGCATCGGTAGAAATAATCAATAATCTTTGGGAAGCAGTAACACTTGCTAGATCAAAATGCAAAAGAACAAGCGAATAAAATGGGGGAAACTAGAAGACAAACAGTGCCAACAACAGATGTTATGCAAAATTTAGCTATGCCCAGGCTAATCAGCCACCAAAACGGAACTCAATACCAGCACGTGTCAAAAGCCAAATGACTATGTTATCTTCTCTTGGTGGGTTTCTAAAAAGAGAGAAAGAGCCACCAAAGGTCAAAGAGGGGCAACAAGGAAACTGTTTGATACTCACATGGTCAGAGACATGGATGATGGCTTAACTTCTCACAAAAAGGTGTTTCTATTGGACACGATACCTAAAGAAAAGAAACACAACACGACAGCAATGGAGGAAGTACAACATGGAGGCAAATCATAAAACAATAGGAAATCAGTGGAAAGAACTTACCTTTGATAGCTGATACAACAAGAATCCATATAAGCATGATGAAGGTAATTGGAAACCCAGAAGTGGAGGATGAGGAAATGAAGACTTGGCTCTCATATTGGAAATGAAAGAGACAGAGAATAAAAAAGGAGGGGAACTCCTTTAGGAAACCTAGGTTTTTTACTTAATTGAGTAGGTTGATTCTTAAGTAGTAAGAACCAGCATTTAACTATACCGGACAGGGTCAGAATGTATTGGGCTTCAGCCATCCATTTTGTTTTGAAAGTTGCAATAAAATGGGTCACTGACCCAAAAATCATTTTTAAAAAAACGCTCACCATCACATACTGATTGTTCTTCATTATAAAAGAATAAAAATGGACTGAATTCAATATTTTGCTCGTGTTTATATGTTGCCTTCTCTTGGTTGCTGAACTATTCCCTTCTCAACATGAATTATATAACGAAACAAATCAATTTAGAAAAATAAAAAAATCATGGCTTACAGAATACTAGAAAATTTAAAAGAAAAAATAGAAAGAGATCGAGAAAACACTATAGTATGCTTAAATTTGAACAAAGGTTTTAGGAGGAGGAGGAGGAGGGTGACAAGGAGGGGGGAGGAGAGAAGGAAGAAAGAAAAAAAGAAAGTGATGATCACAAATCTAAACTCACTCTTCTTTGTAATTTTGATGAGGAAGAATCTAGAAAAATGATTACAAATGAGAATTCACTTTTTTCTAACTTTGAAAAACAACAAGAATCTTGAACTTAGGATTAGAAGGACTGAAATGGTGTAGAAGGAGAAGCATCATCTAGAAGACTCTTGCCATGGTTGACTGAAGGACCGAAAGGGCGGTGGAAAATAAAAGGGTACTTTTTGTATATTATTACTGAACAAATGGGCTTGACCCTTTATTTGGCTATGATGTATCAATTGTAATTTTTTGACAAACTTTATGTAGTTAGTTTATTTATTTGCATAATAAAATGAGCCTTGAATTCAAAATTTTACTTTAAAAAAGAAGAAGAATCTAGAAATTATTGTAAATATGAACTCACCCTCATTTGTAATTTTGACGAAGAAAAAATCGAAAAGAGGTACAAATGTGTGAACTCGCCTTTTTTGTAATTCTGTAGAACAAACAAAAGAATCTAGAGAAATAGTTGTGAATGTGAACTTACTCTTTTTTAATAATATTTCATAAGAAATTGTTATTTATAGGGCAGTCACATATATGTGTAATTCATTTTGAATTTTTTTTAACCAAAAAAGCCGTGACTTTGAAAAATAGAAAGTTTTTCAAGAGTTGGTAAAGACACCCCTTAGAGATCATCGTACGAGCTTTAATGCAAGAGATGAACCTATCCTTGACCACTACAACATGACTCTCCCACTCGAGGATGGGGTCATTGGGGAATTAGAATTTGTCCCTACGAATTCTACAATCAATAGAAGCATAATATGCATGCAACCAATCTATCCCAAGAATGACATCAAAATCAACCATGTCCAACTCAATAAGAGCACAAGGTAATACTTTATGCAAAATGCAAATAGGGAAATGTCTATAAACCTTCCTAGCAATAATAGATACACCAACAGGAGTAGACATCTCAAATGATTCACACAACAATTCAGGGTCACGGAACTTTTTGGCATCAAAGGGGGTAACAAAAGAAAGAGTGGCACCCAGATCAATATATGCATACACATCAAAATCAAAGATTTTCAACATACTGGTGATGACATCGGAAACCTCAACCCCTTGCCTCCTATGCAAAGCATAAAATTAATTGTGCCTTGGGGAACTATCTTGTCGGCCACCTCTTCCCAAAGGTATCACATTAGCACCTTGTGGGCGAACCTCCTTACCCTTCTTACGATTTTGAGGGCAATCCATCACCTTATGCCCAACTTCCCCACAACCATAGCAAGCATTTGTGTCCCTCAAACATGGGCTACTATGACCCCTACAATATTTTGGACACCCATCATTAGGAGCCATACTTCCAACACCTCGGGCCCTTGGAAAATCATTGGCAACCCTCTTTTGAAATGTATGAGAGACCGTTGATCTTGATGGAACCAGCCACCCTTTGTGAACTTCCCCCCAAAACGGTCCCTCTTGGCCTCATGACCCCTCCTCTTCCTCAATTTTTCCTCTATTTTTTGGCATATATCATCAAATGTCATAAGTCCATGTCACTAATCAACATGGCGGACCAGCGCTCCTCACTAACCAAGTCAGAAACACCCATCACAAATTTGCTCATCCTAGCTCAAAAGTTGGTTGAGCTTGAGGGCATACCCCCTCACACTCATAGACCCTTCTCTTAAATTTATAAATTCCACCAACTTAGCTTCCCTAAGTTCAAAGGGAAGTACCGATAAAGGAAGGAAACCTTGAACTCCTCCCAAAGAACCACATAGTTGACTCCCTTCTCTTCCTTCCATTGGTTGTACCATATTTATGCCACCCTTTTGAGTTGGTAGGCTTCCAACTATGCCATATCCTCTAACCTCACACCCATGATAGAAACAATCTTGTAGACCTCATCAATGAACTCTTGAGGGTCCTCACTCACTTTGACCCATGGTATTTTCGAGGGATTCATTCTCATGAAGTCTCCTACACGAGATTCTAGTGTAGGAGCATGAGGGGCTTGGGCCCCTTGGTTTGCTTGATTAGCCACAACTTGAGAAAGCAAAGTGATAGCATCCCGAAGCTTACATTAGCCGATTGCTCCTCGAGTGTGCGGACTCTTCTCCCTCTCGTGTTAGGCATGATCTAGCATAGCAAAGGACAATCCTTAGGGGGAAAAACCTTACTTCAACTTCTATAGCATGAAATAGAGTAAGAAAAAAGGAAACATTTCCTAAACTCCTCATAGCCTTTAGCTCATAGTTGTGGGTCACAACACAACTATGAACAGGGCTCTAATCGATGCAGTGTGTTAGACTCCGAGGATCTAACATCCTAGTGCTCTGATACCAAGTTTGTCACAACCCAAGCCTAGGGCCTAGATATGACACAATGTAAGGGGAACCCCAAGGGACCCCAAGCAAGCCTCTTAGAACATTATTAGACATCCTTGGTTGCGGGATCAATAAAACAAGCATTAAGAGATGATAAATTGGGACAACTAGGGCTAAGGGAACACTTTCATATCGTAGAAATCAAGAACAATAGAGTCAAGGCTCATAACATAGATACATAACATGCCCAACAACATCTCTACTACATAGATAAGAGCGGGGGCCACGACAAGCAACCGGGCTCACCTGCATAGTCAATACATAAAAAAAAAAGAAGATAGTCTTAGTACATAGCGAGAGATCATAAGCAAATCCCCGGAATGGAGGACTCACCAACAAGCTTGAGAGATGATCGTACTAGCCACGTGAAAAAGGAGGATGATCAAGAGGTTCTCCAGTTCTTACATGGTAACATCATGTAGGTATAGAGTATTCATTAGTACGTTTGAATGTATTAAGTATGTAGGATGCAATGCAACAATAGATAGACGTCATAAGCAAAATGCATAATAATACTCAATAGATAGAATAATAGGAAAATGACATGTATGAATAATACTTGAAGTAAAATCATGCTTATATATAACACAATAAATGTGTGAGGAGTGACCATTCTTAGTCCAATCCAAGGTCTACCACCTCGTTGGAGAGGCACATGAGGTACAAACCCATTCACGAGGTTGATGGAGTACAATCCCACCAACAGGGTTGATGTAGTACAAACCCGTCAACAAGGTTGATGGGTACAAACCCCTAACAAGGTTGCACGAGCCTGCCACCTCCCGAGCAAGGCGATCGAGGTATAAACCCCTCAACAATGTTACCCGAGCCTACAACCTCCCGAGTGAGGCTTGGTCATCCCCAATACTGTAGAGATAATATCATATACATACATTCTTTTCATCATCATATATATACGTTCCTTTTATCATCATACAAATACATTCCTTTCATCATCATATAATAATCATATATAAACCTTTCTTTCATCATCGTAAAGACATTCAACTCATAAGATATGCATAGGACCTTCAATTCCTCAAGAAACCATAAGCAGACATTTTATCAAATACTTGGCAGGTGTGTAGTACTAGTGTAAAACTATGCAATTCAAGAGGGTTATCATGCTACAGAATCCAATGTAACACAATTAATAGACACTTGGTAACACCCTCAAACAATATACATCAAAACCCTTCATCAAATCTCACAATAGATCTTAGATTTGTAGCCCAAAAGATAGTAATATAGTTATTTCATAAACCCCAACATAGTGTGCAATGAATTTCATAATAAATGACACCGTTGAGTAAATCAACTTTAAATTATGCAATTTAGCGAAAAAGGAAGCTTGGGTATCATGGGTGAAAGAAACCCATGAAAAAAGCTCACATACCTTAGCTTTAGAGATTAACTTGATGAAGAATTGAGATGGAGATTTGAAGCTTGAATGAAAACCTTGAAATCAGGATGATTTTGAGAATTGAAGCTAGAATGAGAACCTTGAAATCCGGATGAGTTTGAGACTTGAATTTGGGCGGTGAAATATTGGCTAAGTGTTTGAGTATGTATAGGGAAATTGTCACATCCCAACCTAGGGTCGTGACCAGTGCCCGATAGGGGCACCTAGACACATACTAATCTGAATTTCCTCAT
>JAABOM020033204.1:0-17210 GCA_011800125.2 Solanum clarkiae
CCAAAAACCAACGTTCAAAATATAAGTAAAAACAATATCCAACATAATAATATTTAAATAAATCCAAAAACCTACATAATAAAAAGATTGTCTAACAGAAGGAACAAAGTATACATAAAGAAAAGATAAGAATTAGGGTAAAAAGGGTCAAACATCATGGAGCTCAAGCACCGGTATCAGTCTGGTCCATAGGGTCCTGGGTCACGACCTGCTCCTTAGTAATCTGGGTTGCAACTGCACGTGAGCTACCCTCTCCTTGTGAAAGTTGCTGCTCCCTATCTCTCTATATGGCTGCCAACACGATCGACTCCTGCACCATCTCCTCTGGTATCGGCTCCTCCTCCGAGGCTACTGGGTCATCAGGTCTGGGCCTCTTCTGGCTCAACTCTAGATTATCTATCTCGAGGGGCCTCTTACCATAAGCATGCGGGAAGTCACCTAGCCAGTCAAACCCCTCGTCACCCGCCGATGCCACCTCTAGTACTACAACTGGGGCTGCTATCATATGCAATAGGTCAACCGTAAACTTGGCCAACTTTTGTGTCACTACGCTTGTGTCAGCAGTCCAAGCACTCTCAAGCCTCCGCTGGACTCTCGCCTCGAAAGCATCGACTCAAGAATCCACTACTCTAACTGTCTCATCAACAGACTTGCGATCGAATGCCTTTATCCTCTCCTCTGAGTCCCTAACAGTCTGGCTGACCTAAGGTCTAAGTTGTGCTGCTAAAGCCTATAGACTGGATCCCAGTGTAGCCACTCTACATAATAGTGCCTGAAAAGCAACAACAGAGACAGTAGAATTAACCTGTAATGTAGATGCTGCTGGTACTGGAGTATTGGAGGATGGCGTGGACTCAATCTCAACGACTGGTGTAGGCTCTGTAGCTGTTGGAGTAGTATCGGTGGTAGATGGAATCGATCCTTGAGTTTGAGGCTCATCTGGGAATGGATCTACGATTGCCGAAGGAGTTGCATGAGGTAAGGCCACTTGGTTCTCATCAGCCTTTATCAGGCTGGGATCCATAGTACATGTGGCCTTGATATGCTGGTCCCGGTAGGGTTCTATTGGAACACCTACTGCACTGCACAATTGGTGGATCAAAACAGGGAATGACAGTGAGGTGTTTGTCCAGACGATGGACTCGTGGATCTGCTCAGAGATAATCTGGGCCCAGTCTATCTCATAACCAGTTAGAATGCTGGCTAATAACATAGGTCGCTCCAATGTTATCACATTATCTGTGAAAGTAGGCTGGATACGCCAACTAATAATAGACCACCAAAACTTGGCCTACAAAGAGAGGAGGCCATTAACTATCTAATCTACATGGTTTGTAACCCACGTCAGCTCGAACCCCTCCTCACATATCTAGCTAGCGATCCACTATAGCATGTCGATCTTGGCCCCAATATCTTTATCACTCACCGCTCTTCTATTTCTTGGCCCCAACAAAGTTTGGGCTCTCTGTTTCTTTCTATGTGTACACCTATACGAGTCGTCATGAGGCCTACGACTTGTAGGGTTGACCTCCACTTACCAGATTTTTTATTTTTGGTCTCTGTTTCTTGCTACAATAACACCTTATGACTCGTAGCATGGGCTATAACTCGTAGGTCATCTTGTAAGTCCTATGCTTTAGCAAAATCTGCAATTTTCCTCCAAAATCATACCAACCTAACTTTTTTGCAAGAACAACACAAAAACATATATATAAATCATAAAACGTCATATTAAGAACTCACAAAATCTATTGTTTTAGGCATCAAATGTGATGTAGGTTAGGTAGCAGGTTGATGTTTGTTTTGATTTTTAAGACATTGAATCACTTGTATTGTTTTAAAGATTGGAATGTTTTGAGTGTTGGTTTGCAGGTGTGAATCAAGTGTTATAAGTGTGAAGAATGACATTTTAAACAATCTCTACGACCAGGCCTACTAGCCGTAGCGCTTACTATGACTCCTAGTCATACCTCATAGGGGGAAATGATGTTTGATTAAAGTTGGTACAAATGCTACAAGCCAACCTTATGATTCGTAGGGTTCCCTATGAGTCGTAAATGGGGTTTGTAGTGACAAGGTATGATTTCTAAATTTTTCTAAGTGTTGGGTCTACTACGAGACCAAGGCCTACGAGTCATAAGAGGCCCTACAGCTCGTAATTAAGGTTTCGTAGCCCCGAAATGCAGAATTTTTAAAGTTGACTCGGTTAAGTGTATGTGGGGTCATAATTCATTCAACCCTTAAATTTACCCATTTTTTAAATGGTTACTTCCCCCAAAAGCTTTCTTAAAATAATGTCCTACTATTCTAATCTCCTTTTCCGACGACCTACGTCACTTTGCAGTGAGATTTTCTGATGGGTCCTTCTTTCTAGGGTTTTGTCTTCTCTATTTCTCTCTTACTGCATCTATTCGCTTATGATTCTCTTAATTGGTATATTTTATTGGATAAATTTTGCACACTAATGTTATGATTTCCATATATTGTTGAATTATTGTGTGTTTAGTGGTAATATTGAATATACCCATGAGAAAATGATGGTCTAAATGTGAGAATTGGGGTTTCATCGATTAAATCTCCCTAGTGCTGTTTTGAATTATGAAAACACTCTTGTTGGATTTTTTTGATGATGGAAAAAATCTTGCCATATCTAAATGTTGATCATGTTATGAAATTGTTATATGATATGTGGTTAATAATTGGTTAATGTTGGGGTTGGAATTGGGATGTTGGTGTGTGTTTCGAGTGATCATTTGAGATACCTATTGTATGGCTTTTTTTGAACTCTTTTAAATTCCAATTATTGTGTTTTGGTGTGGATAATTGTGAGTTTGGGGATCGATTGTGCTTGGGTATTTCTTGAATGTGAAAGGGAAGTGTTGTTTAATCGCTTTGATCATGAATGGATCTTTGTAGGGTAGTTTTTTGATCATGAATGGATCTTTGTGGGGTAGTTTTTCTTTTCACTTGGGTCAATATATTTGAGTAATGGGATTGTTTGTGTGCCTGAGATAGTGTTTAGATCTTGCTTTGATGCTGTTTATTTTAGTTGGAATGATTTGGGATTTTGTGGTGAAGATATAGGAACTACAGGTGCTTGTTATTTCCTGCTATGAGGACTTCCTACGAGCTGTAGGATGTCCTACGAGTTATAGCATCCCTTCGTAGGGAACAATAGTAACCTATGATTCCTTACCATTTACCATACGAGGCCCATCTACGGGTCATAGTGTCCACTATGAACCACAGTGAGGGATTCGTAGGACCTATCTTGTGCTTAATAGTATTCTGTTATCTGCTACGATCTCGAGCTATTACTCATACGTCACCCTACGAGTCATATTTGTGCCTCATACCTGCAAATCTGCAGCAAGTGTAGTGTCAATTTTTTTTGTGTTTTACTTTTTGTTCTCCTTTCTTCTTGCTTCTTTCTTTATTTCTGTTCTGAGTACGTATGAATGTGGTGCTCATTATGGGTTTGCAATGTAATTTTCAGGTCCTATGGCTCCGAAGGGTAGAAAAGAAGCTATTAAAGCTTTGGGATGACGATTGAGAGATGAAGCGTCCAATATCGAGGAGTTAGATGGATCTGAAGAGGTCCACCGAAAAGACCCTAAAAGTGCCCGAAAATGTGCCTCCGAAGTGCCCGAAATCATAATTTCCATATATCTCAAAATCCATGTATGATATCAAAAATCCGACTTGATATTCTTGTTCAGGGGGAAAAATTATGTGGGAAATAGGTCTAACCCTGATTTTAGAGCAAACGAATCGCAATTTCGATTTTCCAAAATTCCTTTATCCAGTGTTAGTCTGCCATGGTGCTACGACACACCTCCATCGCTGACCAGTGTAAAATCGCCTCCACAATAGGTCTGCATCACGGACTAGACGCAGACCTGTGTATTTTATTGCCAGTGATTTTATCTCGGCCCGAGGCTTTTGGGTCTTGGGCCTAAGCCTTCCTATGCATGATGAATGCTCATAATAAAACATGCTTGCAAATCATTCATCTTGCATTGTATATATAGCATAGATATGTGGGAAATGACCTCAACCGACATAGACCAAGCAGCTACAACTTCGACTTTGAGGCCTGACAGCCCCTTGGTTCAAGTAACCGGGCATGACAGCCCCAGCGAAGTGTGGTCTACTTGCCAAGGCAAACCAAACATGATAATATAAACTAGATGGATCCACTAGTATAGGAAGGATAATAATCATAATCCTATGGTTGCACATAGTTTAGAGACTAAAGGCTTTATATAAGGACTTCTTGAGTCGAGCCCCCATCTTAACCCTTAATTGGTGCTAAGTCAAATCCCACACAATACTTGAAATAATCATAACTTGTATAAGTTGTAAGAAACATGAAATGAGTAGCTCTTCAAGCATGCTTGACCTCTAGTAGTGAGCTTAACTTGAACATGAGAGTAGATCATAATCATACATGAACCCTTGCTTTAACATGAATGGCTCACAAGAGGTAAAAATATTGAAATAGGGATTAACTTGATACTTGTAAGATCATAGATACTTTTCATGAATTCAATACATACTTGAAAGCCCCTAATCATGATATAGTTACTTGACTTGTAAATCATGAAATAGATCATCAATAACTTGAGAATTCTTGACTTGACATTTTATCAAACATATAGTGGATTCATGATACTTGTTCAAAATCATGCAATTCAAGAGTGAAATAAGGTGAGCAATCTTATTGCAAATCAACCTACGAACATGTAGGGTTCCTTGAAATCTATCACAAAAGCTCATAGTCTCAATAGAGAAAATCAATTCATGGTATAAGCTTGAGGTAGAGAGTCATGCATAATCGATCAATCTTTCATAAAACCCAAACCTAATTTACGCTCATAATTCATAATAAAAGATATCCAAAGGTAATATAACTTGAAAACATGTATTTTTTATGAAGCGGGAAGGTTGGGCTCCATGGGTGAAAGAGATCCAATGGATAAAACCCATATATCTTGAATCTTGAATTCCTTAAACTTGAAGTAGTCTTAGAGCTTGAAATGAATCCTTGAATTCCAAAGTTGACCTTGCTATCCTTAGATTTGAATGAGAGAATTGATAGAGTCTTAGAGGCGTTTGAGAGAGGGTTTTATGAGATATATAGTTGAAAAAATGGCTAAGTATGGGTGATTTCACGTTTTAGTGGGTATGGGGCTATGATCTCAATGCCTTTGGGCGCATAAGAAATACTAAAGAAAATATTGTAATGGTCCGCGTCCAATAAGTAATGTGGATCAAATGTGAAGGAAAAAATTACACTGCTTCGTGCCCCTAGCACGTCGCGGCCAGGTCGCAGATGCTCTCTATAAATTGGAAATAAGAGAAAATTATTTTTCGCTAAGGGTCCTCTAAAATCCGAGTTATACCCATTTCTCACTCAATTTTACCCCCTAATCGAGAATATGAAGTCAAATTTTTGATATCAAACACATATTTTGAGATATATGAAAATTACAATTATGGGTGAAACAACCCCAAAAAGTGCCCAAAAATGTTCCTCGAAATGCCCAAAATTTTAATTTCCATATATCTAATTTTTTTCCGTTATTTCAAAAATTCGACTTGATATTTGTGATCAGGGGGTCAAAATTAGGTGAAAAGGGTCTAACCTTGATTTAAGATCTAAAAAATAGCAATTATAAATTTTTAAGGGACGATTTTTAGTGAGCTGTTCACGATTACACACCCCAAGGTGTTTGACAAACTGTCTGGTTGTGGTTTCATGAGGAAATAAAGGTCCAAAACATGAGATATGTCATGAATGATGTTATGATGATGAAATGATCTTATGTATATGATTATTCCTATATGAAATGTTGGACTAGAGCCTATGATAAATCCTATATAAAGTGTTGCATTAGACCATACTCGATCCGGGGGGACAAGAGCCTGGGTAACCATGTTTGGGGTTTATACTCATCAACCCTGCGAGAGGTTTATACTTCGTCACCATGTTGGTAAGGTGTGATTACCATCAACCATGTGGGGTTTATACCATACAACCACCAAGGGGTTTATACCTTGAATAACTAGCTTGGTCTCTTCTACACATATGATATTCTATATGAGTATGGATTACTTAATCATGTTATACTTATGCATTGATCATACATGTGATATTGCTATATCATGCCTATTTCCTATTGTTATGCTTGTTGACTATGAATCTTATCTCTTGTTGCACTGCATCCCACATACTAGTATATTCAAACGTTCTAACGTATACTCTTGCCTACATGATATCACCATGTAGGAACCGGTGCCCAAGTTGATCATTCTCCTCCTCCAAATGGCTAGACGATGCTATTCCAAGCTTGTTGGTGAGTCCTCCATTTCGGGGACTTTGGTTTATGTTTTACTCTTATCTATATTTTGAGACACTATCTTATGTTTTACTTGATTATGATGGTGAGCCTGGTTACTTTGTCTTGGCCCCCACTCTATCTATATATTTAGAGGTGTTTGTTGGGACAAGTCAAGTATTTATTATATGAGCTATCATTCCTTTTTTCCTGATGTTGATGTGTTGCATAGCTTTCCCTTAACCCCAATGCTCCAATCTATTCTACATGTATTTATATTCTTCCACGACCAAGGATGTGTAATGATAAGTTAAAAGGCTTGTTTAGGGTTCCTTCAGGTTCCCCATTCGCCATGTCACGTCTAGGCCCTAGGCTTAGGTTGTAATAAGTATGTTGGGGATTCATAATCTTGTGACTGTTTGAGCATGTTTTGAGCGATGAATCTCTGGTCTATTATTTGATTTGATGAAGGGTTTTCATGTATATTGCTTGAGGGTGTTACCACATATTGATGGATGGTTTTACATTGAATTTTTTTGCATGATTTCATTCCTAAATTGCTTGGTTTTACTCTAGTACTACATACCTGCCAAGTGTTTGATAAGATGTCCGATTATGACATCTTGAGTAATCAAAGGTCCAATGCTTGTCTTATGAGTTGAATAACTTTATGATAATGAAAGAAATGTATGTATATGATATTCTCTTATATCGTGCTGGGAATTGACCATGCCCCACTTGGGGGTGTGTGAGCCCGGGTAACCATATCGAAGGGTTTGTACCTTGATAGCCGAGTTGAAGGGTTGGTACCTCAATCATCATAGGTGGTAGGGTGAGACTATCCACCAACCAATTAAGGGGATTGTTCCTTAATAACCAGGTTGAGGGGTTGGTACCTTAATCACCATGGGTGGTAGGGTGAGACGATCCACCAACCATTTGAGGGGTTGGTACCTCAATAGACTATGAACTCTATAATGTTCGTCTCTTCTTGTACATGTATTATGTTCTATTCAAGCATGATTTATTTCAAGCATATTCCACGCATGACATATTATCTTATGCTACTCATTGCCTATGGTTATACATTTTGATTATGTTGCATCTCTCTTGTTACATTGCATCGTACATACTTAGTGGATTCAAACATACTAACATATATTCTATGCCTACATGATGTTACCATGTAGGAACTGGAGGCCTACTTGAACATCTTCCTCCACATGGCTAGTACGATTTTTCTCGAGCTAGATTGCGAGTCCTCCATTCTGGGGATAATGTCTATGATCTCATGCTATGTAGTAGGACTATCTTTCTTTTATGTATGTATTGACTATGAGGGTGAGCCTGGTTGCTTGTCTTGGCCCGCACTCCTATCTAAGTTTTAGAGGTGTTGTTGGACATATTATGTATTGAGTCTTGACTCTCTAGTTTTTAATGATTATGTTAGGAAAGTTTCACTTTAGCCCATTTTGCTCTTTCTCTAATCTAATTATGTTGTTTAATTGCTTCCATGATGAAACGACCCCAAAAGTGCCCAAAAATGTGCCTCGAAAGTGTCCGAAATCATGATTTCTATTTATCTAAAAATTCATACATTATGTTGAAAATTTGACATCATATTCTGGTTCTGAATGCTAGAGTAACCGTAGCAAAATCCAAATACTCAAACTGAGCTGAAAAATAGTGTAAGTGCGCGTTCCTTCCGCGACACGCACTAGTGTTAAAATTGTCCTATTTTTTACTTTGGTCCATGACTTTATGTATTGGTCCTAAGTGTTCCCATACATTAAAATACCTGTACTTAGCCTTATTTCACCCTCATATCACCCAAGATATTTTCCAATACTCCCCAAAATACTTAGTCAATTATTTCTCTCAAAATTCAAGTCTCAAACCCTCATCCGGATCTCAAGATTCTCCATCAAGCTTCAAGTCTCCATCTCCAATCTTCATCAAGTTCATCTCCAAAGCTAAGTATGTGGGCTTCTTTCATGGGTTCCTTCACCCATGATACGTAAGCTTCTTTTTCCTCAAAATTGCATGATTTGAAGTTGATTTACTTATGGGTATTAATGATTATGAAAATCACTGCGCCGTATGTTTGGGCTTATAAAAGTATGACTGTCTCACTATGTTTTAAGCTATGAATCTAAGATCTATTGAAGGGTTTGATGAAGGGTTTTAATATATATTACTTGATGGTCTTACCAAGTATGGATTGATAGTTTTACAATGGGTTTACTTACATGTTTTTCACTCTTGAATTGCATGGCTTTACACTAACACTACACACCCACCAAGTGTTTGATAAAATATCTGATTTATGATTCTTGAGTTGTTGAAGGCCTAATGCTTGGCATATGAGATATGTGACTTTATGATGATGAAAGTATGTTGTAAATGTGTTAATTTCATGATAAGGTTCTATAGTGCTATATGTTGACCATAACCTAGTTAGGAGGTTAGTACCTTGACCACTTTGATGGAGGGTGTTAAGTCCATTAACCTTATTGAGGGGTCAGTACCTTGACCACTTTGATGGAGGGTGTTAAATCCATTACCTTGTTGGAGGGTTAGTACCTTGACCACTCTGATGGAGGGTGTCAAATCCATTACCTTGTTGGAGGGTTAGTACCTTGACCACTCTGATGGAGGGTCTTAAGTCCATTAATCTTGTTGAGGGGTTGGTACCTTGACCACTTTGATGGAGGGTGTTAAGTCCACTAACCTTGTTGAGGGTTGGTACCCCGACCACTACCAAGGGGGTGTTAAGTCTTGGATTCCGAGTACTAGTTGCTGGTTTATCCTTATCTGCGTAATATGTTCTACATAAGCATGTTTTACTTCAAGTATCATTCATACATGTCATATTGATAGTATGCTATTTATTGCTTATGATTATGCATTTTGATCATGTTGCCTATCTCTTGTTGCATTGCATCCTACATACTTAGTACATTCAAACGTACTAATGCATATTCTATGCCTACATGATATCACAATGTAGGAACCGAAGCTCCATTTGGCCATTCTCCTACTCCACGTGGCTAGTGCGATTATCTCTCAAGCTAGTTGGTGAATCCTCCATTCAAAGGACATTGTTCTATGTTTCTTATGCTATATATTGGTACTTTCTTCTTTATTGCTACTTTGACAATGAGGGTGAGCCCGGTTGCTTTGTCATGGCCCACGCTAAGCATCCATGTTTAGAGGTGTTGTTGGACAAGTTGTGTATTATGCTTGAGCTTGACTCATCTATGATATTTAAGTATTACTCTCCCTTTTCTCTTTCCCTTAGCCCCAATTTCCCTTGTTTATGTTTCTTATGTTGTTTTGACTTGCTTCCTCAACCAAAGGATGTGTTGATATGCTAAGAGGCTTGTTTAGGGTTTCCTTCGGGTTCCCCATTCGCCGGTTATGTATAGGCCCTAGGCTTGGTCGTGAAACGTGAACAATGATGTGTAATGATATGTTAAGAAGCTTGTTTGGGGCCCTTCGGGTTCCCATTCGTCATGTCACGTCTAGGCCTTAAGCTTAGGTCGTGACATCCATAGAGTCAGGATTGACCCCAAGGTAAATGTGCCTCAAACTAGATCCAGAGCTGCATAGAGCTTGATGGAAGTCCCTAGTTCCTCCCAGTCTGACAAGGAGGGCGATGGAGACGGGTCAGACAACAGCCCCTCACACTTAGAGATAGGTTCACAGGAGGCATCGCAGACCCCACATGATGTTGTAGAGTCACAGCCCCCGGTCAAACCATCTATTTCATCTATTGATCCCAGAAAAGTCAGATGGGGAATCAAGGACATAAAGGCTATATATGACAAAAGATTGGAGCTAAAGGGACAGGGAAAGCCTATCCAGCAATTTCAAGAGGAGTTGAGGCTGAATGACTCTGGGTTGAGTAGGGTGCCAGACTTAGAAGCGGAGATCGACCGACATGGATTGAGGTGGATATCATAGAGGTTGGGCAAGTATGACCTATATCTAGTTCAAGAGTTCTACGCCACCTATGCTGCTACTATTCTTAGAGATCTTCCCAAGTGGAAGAAAGCCATAGAGCAGCCTAGGTTGCGAGAAGTCTTAGTCTGGGGTCAACTGGTTAATGTTTCCGAGGAGAACATCAAGAGGGTTTAGTTTGGGCTGACTTATAGGTTACCACGCTCCACTATAAAGTATGATGATAAGATCAAGAAGATAAGGTGGGCAGTGAGTGAGAAGAATATGGACCTAAAAACTGTGCTCCTCAAGTGGATAACTAGTCAGATTTGTGAGGGAGGTGCTGAGCCTACATAGGTCACAAACCACGCCAATCCAATTATGAAGTCTCATCTTTCATTTGCGGCTATGTTATGGTGGTCTATTATCTGGTCACACATCAGGCCTACTTTCATGGATAATGTGATCACTCTTGAGAGGGCTTTGCTGCTAGCCAGTATTCTAGATGGCTATGATCTAGATTGGGTCGCGTTATGGCGGAGTAAATACTTGAGTCTGCTACACGGACTTAGACATCATTGCCTTTTCCCATCTTGATATGTGGACTCTGTATTGACGTTGGAGTACGTGTCTCCCTCCACTTGGACCCATATGTGGAGGCCCTGCACACCGTGGATCCCAGCCTGATTAAGGCTGATGACAATCCGATGACCTCACAGCTAGCAATTTCTCCTCCAATTCCAGATCCATTTCCTCCAGAGCCACATACTCAGAAGCCTACTCCAGCTACCAGCAGTTCCACTCCAGTTGCTGCAGAGCTGTCTCCAATTGTTGATATCGAGGTGATGCCATCCTCAGAAACACCTACACATGCACCTTCTACTACTCAAGTTGCTTCCGCAGACTATCATCTCATGTTTGCTTTTGCTTTTCAGGCTTTGGTGCGTAGGTTAGAAAAGATGGAGGCCCAGCTGAGCAGAATGATGATCCAGATCAAACCTTGGGTTCATCAAATGGTCCAGGACTCGGAGGAGAGGGACAAGGCATACACATGAGAGGTTGTAGATAGGAGAGTTAATGCAGTGGATGCTAGGGTAAATGCCTTCGTGGATAGGGTCCAATAGAGACTTGAGGGTGCACGACCTATTGATAGGGCTACCATGAAGGATGAGTTGGCCAAGTTCAAGGCTAACCTATTGAAGATGTTAGCGGCCTCGATAGCAGTCCAGGAGGTGGCACCAGAGGGTGATGATGTGATCGACTTATTTGATGATCGTCCGTATGCCCATGGGAAGACACCCCTCGAGAGTGATGATGCAGCTGTGAGCTAGAAGAGACCCAGGAAAGTTGATGAGCTGGTAGAGTTAGAGGAGCAGATTACAACTAGGTGGTTTACGAGTCTTTAGCCATGGATGCGATGAGAAAGGATCGGGAGCAGTAGATAGCATGAGGAGCCGGTAGCTCGGGTACAGCTGCGGCCCAGACCACTGAGGAAGATAGAGATCCCCAAGACCAGATGGATGCCGGTGCTTGAGCACCATGTGTTTGATACTTTTAACACCCTATTTTTATTGATGCTTTTGGATACTTTGTTCTTATTATTATTTTCTTTAGACAATCTGTTTTGTTATTGCTTTTATATATATATATATATATATATATATATATGTATGTATGTATGTATGTATGTATGTATGTATGCTTTGTGGACAAAGTATCATCTTTTGGTGGAGTATGAGAAGTTATGGACTAGGGTGAAGTCTAAGTAGCCTTTAGTCCATAATATTTCTATTTTTGATCTCAAAGTTTTCTTGTCGTGTTTCTTTTTCCTTGTGGATGAGTTTATTTTTTGTTGAACCAGCATGTTTAGGTGTTATAGATAATTTGTATATATATAGTGGTTATTACTTTTGGCATGTGCATAATCTTGAATAGTTTTATAAATGTTTGGAAAATTGGGTACCCTTAAAATTTTGGGGATTATTGGTTACCACTATAATCTTGCATATGATTGATTTGAAAATGTTTGTTTTGATTAAGAGAAGGCAAGTTGATGCTTGAAGCATGACCTATGAGTCTATGTTGATTGTATATGCTATGCCATGAGTGTGTGAGCTAATTTTTCCATATTCATGCTTTCTATGTTGATTCAAAACTTGCCTTGATACTCTAAGATTGGATTGGAGATCTTTGTTGATTAGGAGAAGATCTTAGGCCATTGTTCTTTAAGTTAGTCCACTTTTGCCTAAATGACCTACCAAAGGTAGTGGTTTAACCCTTGTTCTAAATGTTTGAGCTTTACATGTACTTGTTCTTTCTTGACACCTAGCTAGCCTAGTCTTTTTTTGTGAAATACCTTGATTTTAGCCTTGGTCTATCCTTAAACATGTGAACCTTGATGGAGGCAAAAAGCCTAAGTTGAGGGTCGCTACCAAAAGTGGCCCTGGTTTGAGAAATGGATATTGTGTACTTCACCTCAGGCTAAAAACCTAAGTTGAGGGTGACTTATGTGTTGGTAAAGCAATAAAAATCAGGTAGTTAGTATGGAAAGAAAAAAAGAACAGAAAAATCATGTGTCGGGTGAGAGAAAAAGAAAGAAAAGTGGCCTAAAATGAAAGAATAGAAAAATGAGTTAAAAAATAAGGCACAACTGAAAAAGAAAAAGAAAGCACTTGGAAAATCTTGAAAATGAAGAATAAGGGGGGATATAATGAAAATGACTGAGTTTTGGAGGTAGATGTGTTGACATACATGGTTCAAGGATAGCTTTTAGTCACTACTTGCCTAAAATGCCATATCAAAGCCCAATGAGCGTACATTACAAGCCCATTAAGTCCTAAAGTGATCCTAATCCAACTAGTCAACAGTCTAGAGTATGTGTATAGGTGCAAGCCTATGGTGTTAGTTATCATGCATGAATTTTATTTGTGAGAGTGATGATCCTTGCATAGTCCCTGAACTGTGATTGCTTTTTAAGTGAGATGGAGGGACATCTTTTCTGTGAGAGTATTTGCATGACATGATTGGCATGTGAATTGTTT
This sequence comes from Solanum clarkiae, assembly GCA_011800125.2. Lineage (NCBI taxonomy): Eukaryota > Viridiplantae > Streptophyta > Magnoliopsida > Solanales > Solanaceae > Solanum > Solanum clarkiae. The sequence continues at coordinate 13,325 of JAABOM020033204.1, forward strand.
GGTGATTGTGAAATATTGATACTCCTTTGCTTGTCATAGTTGGATTGTCAGATGTATCATCATGTCTTGGTTTGCTCTATGGCTATCCAATCAGGTTTTGAAAATGAGAATTAGGTACATGAGTTGGGATTGAGTGATGTATATGCCATTAGGATAGTTGCTATATGTTTCCTATTATCTATTTAGATTGAGTCGTCGCTTGAGGACCATCAACAATTCTAAGTTGAGGGTGTTGATATGCTATCAAAATAAAACATATTTGATGCCTAAAATAATAGATTTTGCAATTTTTCTTAATATGAATTTTTATGGTTTTTATGTGTTTTTGGATTGTTTTTCCAGAAAATACAGGTTGGCATGATTTTGGAGAAAATTACAAATTTTGATAAAGTACAAGACATACGAGCCACTCTACGAGTTGTAGCCCAAGCTACGAATGATAGTGTACCCTCTTAGCAAGAAACAATGTCCAAAATTAGGACTTTAAAAAGTGAAGGTCAGCTATATGAGGCTAGCCTACGAGTCATATGTCTCACTATGACTCGTAGAAAGGGGCCTCGTAACCTGAAACAGTGTTGCCTAAATTTGGACCAAGAACTTAAATTGGGAACTACGATAAGACACTACGAGTTGTAAATCAGGCCATGACTCATAGAAATGGATCATAGCAGTCAAGTCCAAAGATGCAAAGTGCTGACTATGAAATCTCGACAATGACTCGTAGGTCACCCTACGTGTCATAACTACGAACTGTACCTACTGCCAGCAGTATTTTCTTTTTTATTTTTAGGGTATTTTTGTAAAGAGTATAAATAGTTAATGATAGGGTCTTTGAAAGGGAGATTCGACACTTTACTGAATTTTACATCAACTTTGAATATTCTTAGAGAACTTTTCTAGGGTTTAGTGTAGATTTTAATATTTTACTTTTGAAGATCCATTTTGGGGGATTTGAAATTACTAGTACTTAACTTCCATTAATCCAAGCATTTAGTTTCAACATCAAGGTTTTTTTGTTCTTCATTGTTCTTGGGTAATCTCTAAACCATTTTTATTCCAACAATTGTTTGTGAGTTTGCCTTAGCCCTGTGTTGCTAAACACCCACAATTTGGGGTTGTGGGAATCATGAAGAGTTGAATTGAAATAACTCGGATTGTGTGCATTTCTTTGATTGGTTATTTGCATGTATTGTCTATTTCTTTTCATTTTGAATGTTGTTTGGTGGTGGCCAACACCAAACCCCGCCTATTATCACGATCTCGATCAAGATAGCGATGAATAGAAAAAGGGAAGTAGATTACAGGATTCTATTGATGTTTTCTTGTATAATCAATCAAACCTGACCAAGGGGAGGTTGACTGGGACAATGTGTAATGGTTAGTTGGCACACCATGTTTGCCAACCATGCGCCATAGTTAAATTCGACCTTTACCTTCACAGGAGGGATGAAAGAACCTAAGTTACCATCCTGCATGCGATGTCTCAATTAGGGTTATGTTATCCATAGTATTTGAGTTAACAAATCATGGGGAATAGAATTCCAAAGTAGTCCCTCAATTTGATTGTCTTGTTGCATTAGTAGTGTAGCATTTTAATTGTTCTTTCACTTTAAAATTGCAAAACCCCTCATTCTATAGAATATAGTTGATTGATGCTTGACATGATTGGTAGTAAGTCAATATATTCAAGCCTCCTATTCCCTATGGATTCGACCCTAACCTTGGTTAGCTTTATACTTGACTGCGATTGCTTTACTATTGGAGCGTGAACGTCAACTTTTTCTTGGAGTAATATGTGAAATTGAGACCAAGTAAGTGGTGGTAATACAAGTGATCAGCATTCCATAACATTCCTCCACCACAACTTGTCCAAACCTTGATGCTGGAAGGTTGAAAACTCTACTCCATGCTTATGCACAATTCCTAGCTTATGCGACCCCTCATAACAATCAAGAATGAGTTCATATGCATCTTCACTCTCTATATCTTGGAACACTAGTGGCTTTAACTTTAAAACATCATCAACATCTGACATTCTATATCGGTCATCACTAGGCTCAGAAGAGGGTGAATGAATTCATCATAAACAAAGGTCCTCCCCATATCAGGGATATAACTGTGATGGGGTGAGTAACTTGAGCTTGGGATGTAGATTGTTCCAAAGCCAACCAACCCACTCAAATTATATAGTTAGCACTTTTCGTGCCATAGTTGCGTCCAAGGGAGGAAGTCCTACAACCCCAGTCCAGGCATACTCTTCTACCTCAACATTCTCCTCTAACTCAATGTCTCCATTCTCCTCATATTCTACTAGAGGTGTAGGTTGGGCCCCTTCTATGGGCACCTCTTCAACTTTGGTCACACCCCTAGCGGGAGCTACCATTTCTCTACCTCGGTCTCTTCTAGAGGTGGCAAATGGGTTGATTGGATTGGATTAGATTTGGATGGATTAAATATGGATTGAGTAAAAATGGATTGGATCTTAATCCATCCATATAAAATATGGGTAAATATGGATTTGATCAAATATGGTTTGGCTAAAAATGGTTCTACCCACTTTAATCTCATAAAGCCAAAAAAATTAATCAAAGCTTGATTGTTAATGCTAAATCCCTATCACTCCAACTCTATTCCTACATAATTATTTTTGAAAAAATTATTTTAAAAAAATTTTCTACTTCAATATTTTTGAGAAAAATAAAAAATAATTATGCGCATAAATCGAATTAATTTGGTTTGGTTCAATTTTTTAATTTCACGGTATTTATGTCTGTTCCAATAAAAAATTAAAAAAAATTTTTTTGCCCCCACCCGGACACTGATCCGAAAAACCGAATAAGTTTGGTTTGGTTGGATTTTTTAATTCTTTGCTATTTATGCCGCCCAATAATTTTTTTTTAAAAAAGTTAATTTTTTATCCCCCCCATCTCACCCCAACATCGAACGAAAAATTGAATTAGTTTGGTTTGGTTCATTTTTTCGGTATTTATACCCGACCCAATAAAATTTTTTTAAGAAGTTAATTTTTTCCCCCAACCCCACCCCGACACCGAATCAAAAAATCGAATTAGTTTGGTTTGGTTTGATTTTTTAATTTTTTGATATTTATGCCCGCCCAAATAAAACAATTAAAATTTTTTTGCTCCCTCCACCCCGATACTAAATCGAAAAATCGAATTAGTTTAGTTTGGTTTGATTTTTCGATATTTATGCTCATCCCAATAAAAAATAAAAAAAAGTTAATTCTTTTGCCCACACCTCACCCCGACACCGAACCGAAAAATCGAATTAGTTTGGTTTGGTTCGATTTTTTAATTTTTCGATATTTATGCCCGGCCCAATAAAAATTTTTAGAAGTTTATTTTTTTGCCCCCACCCTGGCAACTAATTGACAAACCACATTATTTTGGTTTTGTTCGATTTTTTGATATTTATACCCACCCCAATAAAAGTAGTTAATTTTTTTTTGCACCCCGAGACACCGAACCAAAAAATCGAATTAGTTTAGTTTGGTTCAATTTTTTGGTGTTTATGCTCATTCCAATAAAAAAAAGTTAATTTTTTTCATCCCCCACCCACCCTGACACCGGATCGAAAAATTGAATTAGTTTAGTTTGATTCGATTTTTTGATTTTCTGTATTTATGCCTGCTCCAATAAAAAATAAAAAAATTAATTCCTCCACCCACCCCCTCCACCCTAACACTGAACCAAAAAATTAAATTAGTTTGGTTTGGGTTAATTTTTTTATTTTTCAGTATTTATATCCATCCCAATAAAAAAAAAGTTATTTTTTTTGCCTCCACAACCCACCCCGACTCCAGGCCGAAAAACTAAATTAGTTAGGTTTAGTTCAATTTTTAAATTTTTCGATATTTATACCAACC